>BMAO01022039.1:0-111531 GCA_019973975.1 Trichonephila clavata
TTTTGAAGCATTTTTAGAGAATTTTTTTTTTTTTTTGATGACCAGTAAAAAGATAGAACTTTAAGTATTTTTTCATTTACTTAAATGTATTTTAAGATTATGATATAAATGTTTAGCCAAAAATATCGAATAAAACGTGAGTTAAAGCGCTCTGAAACACCCGCCTCGAAAACGTGAGTGCTCACTTCCTCCACGATTTCGGCTGATTGGCTTATCTGAAATAAAAAAAATAACGGTGTTTGAATCTATAAGGTTAAATGCACCGAATGGATTATACTCAATTGAAAATATCAAAAATTGGATTTTTAGTAGAAATCTGAAGAAAACGTTTTGAATTTAATGGGTTTTTTGTTAGGTTTTTGTTATAAAAAATAAAAATATAACACTTGTTCTTTTTATAACGACTTCGAATTTTAAAAAAACAAACTTTACTACCATTTCTAGATATGTTAATAAAGCAATTTATAGAAAAAAAGTTGTTTTTTTTTTTGATTTTTTGAACCCATTACATGGGTGAACCCCCTTAAAACCTAAATTATGTTTTATTAACTATTAAAATTTTTATTGAGGATAATCGATTATAATAATAGTATAAAATATATTAATGTGTTAGTATTAACTCTTCATTTTCAACAAGAATTCATTTACTTTTAAAAATTAAATTCATAAATGGACAAAAGTATCGCTTGGATTTATATAATTGGGAAACATAGATACAAAAACCCTCTCATTATTTCCATCTTTAAAAGCCGTAAAAATACTAACCAATAAATAAAAACCTTAAAAAAATGTCATTCATAAGCCTAAGCCTAAAATTATCTTGCTTTTCTGTTCATCTCTAGTATTTATTTTAGTATTTCAAGCCATATTTTTTCGTGTATCATTATTGTTATGTGTGAAACATAACTATAGAGGTTTTATAAAAAAAATTCAGTGAGATAAATATAAACGCATTTTAACGATAGACTTTCTATTTTCAAATAAACCTTTTAAAAAAGCTAGGATAAAAGCTCAAACAATGTCAAAATGTCTTGGAAAATTCAGCTTTTTATCAGTAATAACAATTAAATCATAGCTTCTGTGATATTTTGCTCGTAAAATAAATTGTTATCTATTCCAGAAAAAGAACAAACAAAAAAAACTCTGATTAGAATAAAAATGAAAGCTGCAAGTCATTATTTCTATTTAACTTTATCCAACAATTTCTTTACATGAATAGTTTTTTTTATCTGCATTGAATAATAATTATTATCAATGAATAAAAATGTGATTTCGATATATATTTTTTCTTTTCTTTTTTTTTTCTTTTGAAACTGAACCCCCCCCCCCCCCATTTATAACTCTCATTTCTCTTTTTCCTCTCATATTCCATAGTTTATCCAAATTAATTTCAACTTCAATTCCTCTCAGTTCATTTGAAAATGAAATGAAAATTATTCTTTCTTTAATTCTTCTGTTTTAAACCATTTTATATTTATTGGAAGATAAACAAATGAAATTTCTTATAAGCAATATCGAAAGCTAAAATTTTTAAATTAATAAATGTTAAAAATGAAAATGTATTCTTAAATATACATTGAAAGATTTACCAACTACAGAATTTAAAAAAAAAAAAGAATTTTTACCAATTTCTTTCAGATTATTTTTTTTTAAACTAAGAAGTCCTGTAAAAATTTACCTCAATACAATTATTTCCCCACCATTTCTCTTTTAAACAAGAATCATTCTTTCTTATAAAAGTTGTAACTTCCTTATTTATTTCTATTATATACTTTTTTAAAAAATTTATAAGGGAATGTTTTATTTTTACATTAAAAGACGTTTTAGAAGGATTTTAACTTTTTCAAATAGTTCTCTTTTAATTGCGTTTATATGTAATATTTTTCATTCATTAGTTTTACCATTTATTATTATTAATTTAAATACTTTTAACCAGCTTTCGAGTTATTCGAATTAAATTACTATAAAAACTCACGTTACTTAAATGGGTTTTTTTTAATGAAAGATTGATTTATGTTTAAAAATTTGTAGAGTAAATGTTTATATAAGGGTTGCTCAAACAAAAAGTGGACATATACGATTGTGTCAGAATGGGGACAGCTATAACAGAGCCACCAAAAAGGGACACGAAGGACGGTAGGAAGTGGACACTGCATATGATTTTTTACATGAAACATGTTAAAGGTAGGGGGAATTAATCGAAAGTAAAGTCACACTTGCCATAAAAGGATGCATCCAGATCAAAACAGCGCGCGGTAGTACAGTTTCGAATTGTTGAGGTGAGTTTAATGCGGTCATCTTTCGACGAATAGTGGCATTCCATTGCGAGCACTGTTTAGATCGAACATGTTGGGATAGTTTATGTAAAGGTTTTCGAGAAGGGCAACAAACGATATCGGTTTTTCATGACACTGTCCGGTCATACGTCTCCCGTGAAACCAAGGCAAGGAACACTCACCGTACAGACCGGATCTGTCACTCTATAACTTCAAGGCCATTGGGCCACTTAAGACAGTATTTAAATTCTTTTTAGATGATGAAGTGAAAGAAGCTTGGCAGGGCTTCCTCAACAATCAGCCACGTTCTTTCTAGAGCAAAGACATACACCTACTGTCAAAACGATCGGACTTGTGTTACAACCCTCAGAGCGATTTCTTGTGATTTCAAGTAAAATCATTATTTTTATTGAAATTGTCCACTTTTCATATGGGAAACCATTTTCTTAAGGTCGCACTAAAAAAAAACTAGAGGCCTATTGGTTTTTGATACCTAACAAGTTTGAACCAGTCATGGGACGTGGAAGATATTTGAAATGGACTTCCATTCTTCTAACTTCCACACCACGGCAACCTGGGAACCTTGAGCCATGATCAATTTAAAGAGCATCAGCCCTCCTGCAAGACATGTCATCAGTAGCGAAAGGGCTTGAACTCATGAAAAGACGTTCACATGACCATGGCCATGACTACTGGGATGTTAACAGAATTGCAAAACTTTCTGCATATCATTTCCTCTTGTTTGACATTTGTCTTAACTATTTTTAACAGTATTTATAACTATCACTGATAATTTGTGATAATTTTTTTCTCATAGACAAAATATTACTTGTGTAAACAAATCAAAATAATGTGAAACTCCAAAAATTACAGCAGCAAAACTAAACAAAAAAAAAATAAGTGAATTTAAAACAAAATACACAGCGTAAAACATTTTCATTTATATTACATGATTTTAATGATTATAAATATTTATTATTTTATAATCAACTAAATGATACACCAGTTTTTCGTACGGGTGAATTGAAAGATGAATACAGATGTAATGGTGAATACAGATTGAAGGATAAAGAAGTTTTTAACACTAGATTATTCAAGGAATTCATTTTTACTGCTTTTTAATTTCCATTAAAAAAATTACATATATAATAACACAATTTCTTAGAATTTTTTGGAATATATATTTTTCGAGTGATGGTATTTTTTTTTTTACTGTTAATATTTACTAATAATTTGTTATATGACTGTAAATAATACAAAAAAATATTAAAACATTAAAAATTAGTTTAAAACAAATTTTTTACACCTTATTTATTTTTTCACAATGCAGTCATTTTGACTGCTTCTGGGCAATATATATATATATATATATATATATATATATATTAAGTTTCAGTCTTTTTAGTGTTAATGAGTTAATTTTACGAACAAAAAAAAACATTTTTGTTAAATTTAAAGTCAGAAGGTGTAATAGCAGATAAAAAAGAATTTCTTTTTATTTATAATGCCCCGTAACCTTCTTGTAGGTCAATTTTTGAAAGCATTTTCCTAAGCTAATCTCTGCTCAGCAAAAGTAATACATGGTTACAAACTTTGTGTAATAAAAGCTTAACCCTTTATCTACGAACTTTATATATAACTACCACTCACTTTAAAATTATATAGAATAACTGCTTTTACAAATAATCGGATGATACTTAGCAGGAATATTCTTTTAAATCTCCTCTTCCAAGATATATGGCAGTTCTATGATGAGTATTTTAGCGAGGAAGTCAAATAGGTTTGAAGCACAAGTTGCGTTTTCAGCTGACATTTTTATTGGATAGAGAAAATTGTTGTTTTTGTTCTGAAAAAGTAGTTAATGTCAAAAGGTAAACGTCTTACTTTTTTTTGTATGTTAATGAAGACCTTAGAAAACGGTTTGACTATTTATTTTAAAAGAATAGTGTATGTAATTAATTTTACAGTTGAATATATTTTATTAATTAATTAAACCTAACGGATTAAATATCCCAAAGATGGAATTTTGTTTATGTATATTCCTTAATTTTCAATGTAGTGATTCGAAAAAAAATATTGCATGAAAAAAACTGCATTAAATCATAATGCGGTAGACAAAGTGTTGAAATTGAGTAAATAATTTATATCTGGATGTGTAAAACATCAACATTACGTTCTGTTGTATTTATTTTTTATGTTAAAATTATAATATTCTCAAACAACGCGGTCCCTTACATTATAACGGCAATTCAATGAAAACATAACGAAATAGAGCCAAGTTGGCATCATTTTCAGCAACCATGTTGGCTACCTGGCGACTGATTGAACGGTGCAGTTTTTGATATGCTGTTACACCTCCTGGTGGGCAGCTGCAACAAAGAGGATAGCACTAAACCCTTTTCCACAAAAAATACATATACATTCTAATTTGCATAGTGATCGGTTGAACGGTGTTGGAGTGAAGCGATTTCATATGTTCAAACATCCATTTTTATATAGAGAGATAAAAATTTTATTATTTACTATATTTTTAATCATTAATATATTTAAATTTTTTTACTGGAAAGATTATTATTTTACTTGGAATTCCTTTTTATAATACTTTTTTTTTTCAAATACTTTTTAAAGGAAATTTAACGCTTACCATTCTTTTTGGCAGATGATTTAATTTAAAATGGGAAAACAGTTTTGTATATTTAAAAGTATAATTAAAATGAACTCTCTCTCTCTCTAAATTTGTTTGTTTTTTATAATTAATTAATTGGTTAATTATTAATTAATTGCTTTCATAATTAAATAATTATTTATGTATTAATATTTTAATAATATAATGTAATTCTTATTTGTTCAATATTATTTTTAGCAGACGGTTTTTTTAAAATTTATTTCTTGACTAAAATGTAAAATATTTTCTGGCAAAAGAATAAAATTTCAGTTAATTATTGTGCTGTAAATAACATGTTGGTTTGGAACATATTCTGAATTAATATTTGTCTCATATTTACCACACACACATTAATTCTACTAAACTGACTCGCTTATCGACTGACAATGCTACAACTTAAAAGGTGACACCTAAACCTTAAGATGACACCTAAGTGTCCCACACTCAAAAACTTCCACATGAAGCTAACATGAGAATTATGAGTTATGGCAGATTTAAGGTGCATCAGCGTCTGTATACGATGCGTCTACAGTAAGACCTGGGGGAAAACCCCATGGTTGGGCCTTTTATTGTTGTTGAACTAATTCCTATTCTTTCTTTCAAAGATAGTTTTTTCCAAGGAAAGGTCAAATTCAAAATGATTTACTTTATTGTGGTATTTGCATTTTAATGCTTACATTTATAAAAAAAAATGTTTAAATTCAGTTTATTAAAAAAATAATATGCAATACAAACGTTAAAATTAATCCTAAAATACTTTTTAAAAATTTAGTGTAAGGCAAATTCTCAAATCTATAGCATTAGATTTTTTTTTTATAAAAAAAATAAGAAACACTTCCAAAGTTTAAAAAAACCCTTTGTAGCCCTTGTCAATATCCAGTTATCATTCTAAGAAATATATATATTCCTCCATTCCCTTTTAAATCCCAGATAAAGTACATTCAAACCATTTTACAGTGACTTACAGAATGACACATCCTACAAAATATGTTTCAGATTCCGTGCTTGTCGAAAGAACTCCTGACAATTGTCGAGATTAGTTTCAGCAGATGAAACATTCCCGGCTCTGTCTCACCACAATCAATACATTTTGAATACCAAAAAAAGCCGGAATCGCGTGACAGTTGCGGAAATCCCTTTCTTGTCATTGGGAGATGTTTTCGGAACCGTATGAGTCCGTTTTCCTTGCAGACAATGCAAAAACCTTCCCTGTAGAATTTAATTTATATTTTAATTGAATCTATCCAGTGAAAATCAAATATTGCTGTAATTAATCTTTTTTTTCGTACTTTTGTTCTGTCACATAAATTTAGCAATAGAAATGTATAGTAATTAATCAAAAACATAATTCATTTGTAAATGTAAAGATCTGTAAAACAGAATTCTGAAAATTTAACTCCTGTTTGACGAAAAATGTATCCATAAGGAGATTTTCATTACACTAATTGCTAAAGTAATTATAACTTTTAACGCAAACGTAGTAACTCTTGGAGAAATTAAATGAAGCTTATTTTTATGCAATAACATTTACCTATTTTCATCTTTACTGCTGATGAAGACAGCAATTGAGATGGCACCCTTCTTAATGGCGTTGAACCACAACATATTTAATAGTTGTATACAAAGTTTTGCAAGGAGCATTTTTAGGCGATAAATTACTAAAAAAAAATACATCAACAGAATAAAACATTCTAGTTTAAATCTTCAGGAATTTAATATTCTTCTAAAATTAAGTTCAATAGTGGTGAAAGCAGGCAAGAATTACAGCATAAACAAAATTAAAAAGAAATCAGCTGAAGATCTGACCATTTTATATCGGTTGCTAAAGGAAGACGTCCATTTCAGAATATAATTATATATTGAAACATACAATAATATATCTCAAAATGTAACAGGCTTTTTTCTATTACTCGATATTTTATCTAACTAAATGTCTATGTATTTTCTCATAATTATCATTAATTCTAAAAATATTAGGAAGATTGTGTGTGTTGTCACATGGCTACTTTTTTGTTCCTTTTAAGTATATTAGATACTTATTTATTTGTGACGATTAAATTCGCCATTTTTTTATTTTAAAAAAAATCTTATTGAAAGAATTATTTGAAATGTTTCTAAAAAAACCAGACGTGAAAATTTTGATATTTGATAGAGAGATATTTATTGTATTGATGCTGATTGCACAGTGAATAACGAAAATAAATAGTCCAGTAAAAATAATTAAGAAACATGTTTCAGCGTGAAATATCCCCTCAGGGGGCTCACTTTCTTTAGGTGAGTACGGGTGTCACAATCCCGAGGTGCCCTAGTGATCTTTTCCTTTTCCCACGGGGTTTACTGTCTTTGGTAAACACGGGCTTCACGAACCCGGTGTACCCTAGTGATCCTTCTCTATTTTCGACCGTCTTTCTTGTCATTCAATTCATTCTTTCTTTCTCTTCCCGTCTAGACCACAGATATTAAAACAAATGTTTGGCGCAGTATAGCCGAAATCGGCTCTTGCGCCAATAAACCCCCAAATCACTCACTCACTCGGCGTGAAATATTGTATTTTTTAACTAACATAAAATTTAAAAACCACGCATGAAGTTCTTAAATATATAACTTTTGCCTTTTTCTTACACGTCTATTAAGACAAGGTGTATTTAATTAGTATTGGAAAATCTAATTACTTTTTCTTTATATATATATATATATATATATATATATATACATTGTATCTTTTTATTTTAACTTAGTTCAAATCAGTAGAAGACTTCAAATGTATTTGCGAATTCACAACTTTGAATTTATTCAATCAAACAAAGCAATATCAACTCCCCTCTGATAAAATTAATAAATCAAATTAATGCTTAAAAAATCCTTAATTTACTTCGGAACAGAAGTTTAGAAAAGGTGATGTGAATGGCTTTGTCAATTGTTCGATCCAATTTTGCTGAATCCTTCAAAAATCATCAAGCCCATTCATCACATTACATTTCAAAATCATCTTAAATATTGTTATTTTAATTAATTTGAAAGTAAATATAGTGACATGGTCTATTCTGCATATAACAATGCGAGATGCCTTTCTGTCTTTGGCTGTATAGACAACATTGCTGTTCAACGTCTTGTTGACTATCACGAATTCCGGATTTCAATCGGACTGAAGTTGTTTCAAATGAATCTGAGTATCTTATTCCTACTTTATGTCATTCTGAAACAAACAAAAAATCCTCATCCATACAATGAAGAAAGAATAGTAACAAATGTCTAAAACATTTCTAGATGGTGTTATTAATATAATACAAATTAAAAGATGCTTCGGACTTCAGAGTAGACGTATCCCCTTTTAACACGTGTTTTAAGGGTATCTGTCGTGCATTGTACAAACGAACAATATCGGGTACCCTAACAATGAATTTTCTGTACTTCGTTTCATAGTAAAATTTTTCAGTAACACAAAATGGTCTAAAAATACCACATCTATTAGTAGAATATTCAATAATTCCTGGTTTTTATGCTACTTGGATGTTAGTTCCCCGCGTTGTCAGGTTTTCTCAATAAGTATATTTACAATGATGTAACACTGCTTAAAATAAAGCACTGTATATCTTTCATTGTGCCTGGACTTTCCAAGTAACTTCAATAAATCGTATGTTTTGAAAGTTATTAATGAGATTATGTTAACAAATTTATTGTTTTTACTTTCAATTTACATAAAACAGATATAGTCTTTTTTGCATTAAGTCTGTCATTTAGTAGATGTATAAAACTATTGGCTATTGTTATGTCTGCTTCTATTGATATTTCTGACATTAAAGAAAATCGTAGAATAATTTTTTGAGTGGAATTACTTGGTGCAAGGGCGATACAAATTTCAAATTACCATAAAATATCGTAGGGGAACATCAGCATCAAAGGAAGAATTCCAAAATCTTCATATTACTCTTTGCACATTTACAATACTGAATACAAAACGTTTAATGAAGTCTTCTGAAACTAAATCCTACAATCACATTTCCATTTTTCAAGGCTTATTTCTTTACGCCGTAAGATTTCCTTTGGAATTCACTTCTATCAATAAATTTTACTTCATTTTCTATTACTCTCGACTTACTGCAGCAATAACACGACTAAAACCTAATACTCCATGTCTTAATTCAAAGTTGAATAATTCCTTTAAAATTCGATGACTAATAGTTTTTCAGACTTTAAGGTCTGCCTACTACAATCGGTAATTATACAAATAATAGCAAATTCGACATTTATATTACACTAAAGAAACATATAGGAAGAGTATTCTTTCATACGCAAATACGAGGGAGAGTCGGAAAATAAGTTCCCCCTGTTGACTGTGGTCAGAGTTGTATATGAAAGTAAAAAAAATAGAATGACACATTAAAGATCAGACATAACTTTTCCCCCCACATAATTGCCAAGTACATGGAGACATTTGTCATACCGCTTGATAAGCATCAAAAAGTCCTCATGGAAAAACTCAGAGCCTTGTATAAGAACAAAAAAATTAGCGGCTTGTTTTATTTCTGTGTTGCTTCCAACTTCCTATCGAAATTCTTCAAAGACAGAAGCATTTAAAAGCTACTTGGTGCAAGATCAGAACCGTATGGCGGATTGTATAGGCGCTCCCACCCAAGAGTTGCAATATGGTTTTTAATTGCCGTTGTCAGGTGTAGTCTCACATTGTCATCCAACAACAGAATGCCAGATATGAGAAGCCCTAGCCTCTTTCTTCCTGAATTTATCTGCTTCATCGCTGCCGACCACTTCCCAATGGTGTATCGGAATCTTGCGTGTTCACCTGCTGTTTTGTAGTTTGTCCATAGCCGTTAAACGCTTCTATTATATGTAAAGCCCTAAATATTTCCTGAGGGGGGGGGGGCTTTTGAAGCTCACCAAGCGGTATGACAAATGTCCCAATGTACTTTTTAACTTATGTGGAAAAATAAAGTTATGTCTTATCTTTAATGTCTCATTTTATGTGTTGACTTTCATGCGCAACTCTGACCACAGTGGACAGGGGAAACTTATTTCCTGACTCACATAAAATAGACATCGCACATTTAATGTATCAAATCAAAATTTTTATTCCATTTCTTTTGATAAAAATTTCGAATTTCGTTAACGAAGTTATTCAAAACAAATGATAATTGTCATTTTTATTTCTTCCCTTAAAAAATACAAGTAAATAACTCAATAGATATCAATGCAACAATTAATGCAATGAAGAATGGAAACTTTTTTATGGGATGATTGCACGCTTTTTTTGCCGTTGGATACAAAAACTCAAATGAAAAAATTCAAAGGGTCTTACAAGCCTTTCGATTTTACAAAGAAATTAATTTGGAAGAAATGCAAGAAAAACAGAGTGGTGGAGTAAAAAGTGAAAGAGTTCACAAAGGGATTTCGCAGACTCAGTGCATTCCACAAAACGTATTTTGGAACGAGAAAAATTTTTTAGTCCAGTGCAAAAAGGAAATTGTAGTCTTTTGTAACTAGATGAGAATCCTAGAATCTTTTTTTCCTTCTTTTCTTCTTTGCTTTTCAACTTGTCTTTTCTGAAGAAAATAATTAGTCAAATGGGGGAAAAGTGCGAAAAGAAAGCTGAGTAGAAGTATTTTTTGTGTGTGTGTTAAAAAGTTGCTCTTGCAATACAGATGGTGAAAAAATGAAATTCAACTGTTTAATTAGAAGTTATAATAAAATAATCATGCCTTTCACATTAATGTAAAAAAGAATAAGGAATAATATGGTTTTTCTTAGAAAATTTTACAGTGTAATTGGAATTTTTTAGTAAAAAATTGCTGTTTCTTTTGAAAGTTTTGAGTAAAAATTGCCACTTCTATAAAAAAAATGTATCTTCTAATTACACATTAGTAATGTATCTTCTAATTACTATTTTTATTTATTATAGAAATATATAATATGAACAAAGTATGTTTTGTGCACAAAGGGACACAAGCCTTGTTTATTTAATGTTGGAGTGTGCATTAGAAATTTTACTGAGGAAAGTGTATAACCGATAAATTTGTGCTCTAATTTAAACTTTATCCTGAGGTTTAAGTTCTTATTTTTATGTACATTTTAGTTTCTTCAATGCATTCAATAAGTTCTCAGAATTGTATCATTTACAAATTAAATAGGTTATATATATATCCTACACATTTAAATAAAAACAAAATAAGTACTAATTTTGTTAAAAATGGAATTCTCTCGATATTGCACAACTTTGATATGTTTAAGTATATCTTTAATAAACATAAATATTTATGTAAATAAAGTAAATACAGCAAAAAATCTATAAAATGTACCAAAAACTGCAACATTTACACGCATCAATGAGCAGTTGAGAAGGACCAATTCTTCTGCATGACAACACCAAAAAAACACACGCATTACAAATAACTGCGAAGGTGTGAAATGAACTGGGATGAGAAACCTACCTCAACAAGCTTATTCCCCAGACCTCACACCAATTGATTACCTCGTTTTCTGTCTCCTCTGAAAATCTCTCTGAAAATCTTTAACAACTGAGAAACATCCTAAAATGCCTTTGAAAAAATTCATAGGTTCTAAGAATTAAGAATTCTATGCTGCTAGAAAAAACAGACTTCACTGTTAAAAAAATGGAAATATCTTACTAATTCTAACTTGGATTTCTTTTATCGTCCACAAATTAGATGATAAGGACCGTCATGGAGATTTCTTGTCAATCTTCCTGGATCAATCTTGGCTTCTTAAGTATTGTCAGTTTTGTCACAAATTTTATTAATTTGGCAAAATTTGCTAACCGAGTTTGACGACTTAACAATATTTTCCAAATAAAATTGTTGCCTACCTTATATCTGTAGACTAACATTGCCAAAAGGGTATCCTGTTTTACCCTACAAACCAGCGGTTCTTAAGCTGTGATTTGTAGACTCCTGGGGGGTCTGCAGTGCTTTTCTAGAGGTCCGCGAAGATTTTATGCTGAAGTTTTCCTATTTTACAAACTTTGAAAAACCTCGTGGTAAGATTTTTTTACATTACATCAAGAATGAGGCCGTATAGGCCATTTTCCTGCGAGCAGCCGAATACAAACTAGCATTTGCAGAAAAGTTGTGGTAAAATGTGCAATCCTAGAAAAGGTCACTGAGTTACTCTTAATGAAAAATTTCTACAATAAACGGGATGGCGAATCAATGGCACGCAACACAATATTTTGGGCACGCTACTGATCAAAATTATTTGCATTTAGTTCAGAAAAACAAAGTTCATAATGAAGTATTATGATTAAACGTGAGTGTTTGTTCTCGGTGCGGCACTCACTCGATAATTTCCAAAACGATAGGAAAGGTTAGGTTAAACTTTGCAGGTTATCGCGGGCCCAAGGGGGAGCGTGATAACCCTGCGAGGGGCGCGTGAGCACATTAAAAAGTCTTAAGCAAAAGATTATTTAAAAAAATTATTAATTTACTGAAAGTAAAGAAATATAGAATACATTCTGACACAATAAAAAAAATACACATTTACACAAATATTATAAACTTATAAATGCATCAGAACTGCACGCAATGTATTTCATAATTAATTTAACAATACTATTAAAACAAGTTTAATAATTATCAGTGATCCCATGGCTTTTCATACATAAAATTATGTACAAAAATTAACACTTATCTTGATGATTGGTACGGTTTATAATCAGTACCTTGACTGTACATAAAAGTTATACGATTCGCTCCCCAATGCCACGATTTTCCACGTAGGCATGCGTATGTGATGTACGGGGGAGGGGAGAATAAATAAGCAAATTCTCCAAAATAAGTAAATCCTTTGCAAACTCTGTCAAGGTCTTTTATTGCCTTCCAAGGCCTTCGGAATAATTTTATGGATAGCAGTGTACAGAAAAGATCGTACTTCGGAAAGACGTATATATACATCCGGGAAATTGATGCTTTGGCCTAGCGACATTTATATACGCCGGTGTCACCTAAGAGGTTAAAGTCGCATTGTAGTTTATGCGCCCAAGTATAGTATTATTGAATTCAACATATTGTTATTGTAAGTTATGATTTATTAGTGGGTCGCAAATTTTTAAAGTTTGAGAAGCACTGTACTACTGCATTTTAAAGTTTATTTGTGTTATATTTAAGATTTCTAACCGTTATTTAACATGGCTAGTTCATCAAAAAATATTTTTTTTAATGCAAGATAGTTAGTAACAGTGAATTTCAAACCTGGTGGGCCGAGAAATATGGCATAATTAGTAAAGGCGACAAAGCACTGTGTGTTTTAAGTTTTGGAATATTTGCATATAGAACATCGTCTGTAAAACGGATTGCAGATACATTTAACTGTTTTAAGAAGCTGGTGCTTGCTATTTTAACCATATTTTTATTTACCTATGCTTGCAAGGCATTATTTTCAGAGATGAATAACATTTAAGACTCGCTTAGAAACCGTTTCGCAGATGATTCCAATTCTGCATGCATTCTGCTAACAGAAACATCTTGCAATCTAAATATGTTATCTGCTACAAGAAAAGTTACGTTAATGTTGAAACGAGTTTAAATCCCTTCAACCCTGTGACCTAGCTAAAGGTGTAGAAGGAATTAAAGGATCATTCGACATGATAAATTCCAATTATTATATTCATCACTATAATCAACGCAAACACAAATAACACTTTAAATAAGATAATTCAGCAAGCAATAGAGAGAAGAGAAGAGATTCGCGTTTGGGGAGAATGTGCTCAATATTGCGGCTCTTCCTCAAAAATTACTTTACACAGAGCTTACGTATTTAATGTTCTCACTACTACTTTAACACTATAAACATCAACTTAATGTAAGATGACAGTACCTGAACTTATGCAGTCTTCAACTCAATCCAACTAGACTCTAACACTTCTTGGTTATAATCTTTTACAAGGACTTTAACCCAATTCTGGTAATCTTCACCTTATAACTATCTTGTCACCTCCTATTAGCTAAACTCTGACTTTATTACTTTTTGTTTACCTATTCTCTTCACTGCCAATTTAATAACTATTCACTTCACTTCTAATACACTCACAATTCACTAACTCTTAAACTCGCGAGGAAGGAATATATATAATAAACTTAATTTGCATATCACGTTTCCTTCTTTTAAGAGAAGATTGGTTAAAATTTGCTGGCCCAAAAGAATACCTAAGAGGACTTGTTAGTTGAAGGTCACGTATAGATCCGTCACAATGTTACTTTAATTTGAATTACACGTATAACTAAAACATTTACTACTATACTGTGCAAAATGTAATTTTTGTAGTAAATAAAAAGTTTTGAAAAAGTTGTTTGTATTAAAATTTATTATTTTCCCAATAATCTCAAGTTAAAATTATTTGATGGCACGTATATACCGTATTAAAAATTTCTTTAGAAAAAAATGGCACGTCGATCTATAAAGGTTCGCCATCCCTGTATTAGAACAAGTATTTCGATCAACAATATGAATTCAGTTTTTTAGTTCAGTTAATTTGATGTACACCTTTTTCTTAAAGATGTGTAATAAATGTCTGTTTAAGTAACAGAAGCAGTTTTACGATTGCTGGGGAACTTTTAATTTACACAGCCAGACAGTATTGAGACTGAAAGAGCAGTGTTCAAAACATTGGGGGTCCGCGATGTCAAGCTGATACGTAAGGGGGGAACGCGGGAATTGAAAGTTTAAGAACCACTGCTAGACACGATTTTTCAGACCACAATACCCATTGAGCAAAATAGCGAATAAACTCTAATAATTCCACAACAATACATAAACAAATTAATAAAAACAATAACTTATCTAAATTAAATTACCATTTATCTTCAACATTCTGAAAAAAAAAGTCAAAGTATGCTAACATTAAAAAAAAGTATCTTCCTACAAAAAAACAATTTAAATTAACCCTTATAGTCATAGTTCAAGGAGCATTTTCTGAGTCATTAAAACTGAATAAAATGAATCAAATAAACAGCTTAAGTTTTCAAAAAAATGTCCAGAAGTATCCTCAAAAATTAAAAATGTTAAAAAAAATTTTATTTTGAAAAAGATAGCAGACAATGGCATTGCTAATATAATAAATATGCTTTTCTTTAATCACGAGATTGTAATTAAATTAGCTAGATGTAATACATGTCAGTTGCAAGATAGACTTGTTTATGGAAACATGTAGAGTCAGAAATGGGGAAAAATTATTCCGACTCGTTAATTATTTTGACAGGGGCATCCATCTGATAAGAACGTTTTATTCTCACTAATTACATACTGTTAAAAGGAGACCTATGGTTTGATAAAATGTTTTCTTTTCAATGACTAATAGCTTCTGATTTAATCTTGAAATGCTGGATGGATAAAATTTAATCACTGGCAATACACTAATATATGTTAAGATAAAATGCTGCGAATAGCTTCTTTTATTCCATTTAATCAAATCTTAGTTAATTAATAATTTATCTTTCAAACATTTACATCAAGATTTTTCACTTTAAAATCATTTTTTATTATTTATAATACTATTTTATCGATAATTAGATCTAAAAACAAATTTTAACAAAAAGACCTAATTTCCTTTTTTTTAAGCAAATTTCAAAGACTGTATAATAACAATAAAAATTAAAAAATAGGGTTTTTTTTGTGATACATGAATTTATATTTTAGTTACCAGAAAAACTCTAATTACAGAAGGTCGTTCGCTCTTTATTGAGACGATTTTGATAGCTACATTTCATTTGTAAATACCATATTTCTTGTGGCAATCAGCTTCTATTTGATAGACATTATTCTTAACAATAGATCTAGCTCGAACTATCCTCTTGAATCGTTTTCCAAAGTTCGTTCAGAGTCCTTGAATGCTGTTTTTCTAAAGCTCGTTTTAATAAACTTTTGGGCAATTTTGGCTTTACTTGAGACTTTTCTGATTTTTAATTTACCATTTAGTAGAATCCTACTCACTTTCATGAAAGTTGCCTGCGTTGAAGCAGTCTTAGAATGAGATTTCGTGCTCATGGTTTTTTTTTTTTTTTTTTTAACTTTCAGCTAGACGTGTGTTTTTTTCCCTTCAAATTTAGTATATTATAAATAACCTTTATTAAGGAAATAACCAAGATTTTTACCCCGCTTTATAAAGCATTGACACGAATATTTCTCCTCAGAAAGCTCATTTAGGTAACCATCGAGTCATCTGTCAATTTTAAGAAACATTTTTAAAATAAATCTTTCATTTTTTTTATTCCAATCAAACGAAAACATTAGCAGACGATTATTCGGAAGTTTTCAAAGTTTTAACTCAAAATGCAAATGAAAATAAGTTACAAAACCGATTCCATAAAATGCGATCACCTTCTGTATTTACTTACCTTTAAATATATCGAAGCAATATCTTTTATGTACGATAATTTCTGCATACATCGTATCCGTCCTATAAAGAGCATATTATATCTGAGAGGCTCAAAGTCCTCACGTGGATGCCATGTGGAAGTTTAACGAGTGGTGTACCAGTTAAAGTATTGCCATCATCAATTAATGGAGATTTAATGTCACGAAGTTAATCTCCAATAACTTTCGTCTTGCTTTGAAGTACGATGTTAATAAGCAATCAATCAATCAAGTAAAGGGCTGTTTTAAATCATATATGCAATCAAGAAAGCACTACTGCTTAGAATATCTCAATTTTCTTGGAGGAGCTATAAAATATTAATGAAATTGGTAAGAAATGCAAAATTAATCAGAATGCGTCGTTCACAAATACGAAACAGTCAAACAGTGTAGGGTTGCGAAAAAAGTACTTCTAAACTTTTAAGGGTACCGTGTATAAAAAGCACCGAAAAAGTACGTTGAATTATTATATGTTGTCTATCTAATTTACAAACAAATGTTATTACGATGCTTTGGAAGGCAATATTAAAATAATAATTCAAAGTTATAATTTAAAAATACACATGAAATATATATAACAAAATATAAATATAAAGTAATACATTAAATTTATTGGTTAAACTGGTTTGTTTTTCTTATAATTTTCTGCACGTTTCTTTTAATTGAAATGACATCCTTAATATTTTTACCATTCTTTGATTCATAAGAGTAAATTTATATACATTCTGTCACAAAAAATATTTGCATCCAGAAGGAAACGAACTACTATCACGAAACTTGTCATGTATCTAGTGTATGAAGAGATAAGTAAATGATTGCAGACTCAGAAAAACAGGTTGCTTTATTAAGAAGATAGGACTCCAAAAAGTTACAAATCAGGGCGTAATAAATCCACCTTTGGATACACCGAAACATGGCGCGGAATCAAATCAATGACATCACCTATGATATCTTGTGGAAGATTATGCCATAATCTTTGCTACTGGACTGTTAATTCCCGAGTATTCCGGAACGGCTTCAGTTGCCTTTCAAACACCTTTTAAGGTATCCAACTACCCTAAAATTGTGAATTTTGCCAAAAATTGACAAATTTTTCTTATGATTTTATTTTATACACCATCTTATTAGCTTTATAAAATACCAAGATTATCATTTTCCGTTCACTAGAACAAAAACCACAAGTGTTTTAGTAAAAGCAGATACCATTACTCTTTAAGCAATATGACATACTTTAAAACGCGTTTACTCGAAATATATATATAATTTTAAAGTACTCAAACGGAGACAGCGATTGCTATAAAAGTTTTGAAAATAATTATCTGACTGTTCTGTATAATAGTAGAATTGTTTTAAGCTTCAGATTTATCAATCACTGTTTTATTGCAACATTTACGGTCCCTTATGTTAATATAATCAGTGTTTTTTAAGCAATTTCATATAATAACTGAGATTAAGTTTTTTAGTTTTTGTAAAAAAGAAAATATCTCTTATCCTGAAGGTCATTTCAAAAATGAATAACATAGCAACACATCAGAATGAAAAAATTGAAAATTTGTTCATAAACCTTTGGTACAGAAAGAGCCGCGTTTATGCTATTTTTTGTAAATTGTTACCTATTTTTTCCCATTTTAATAATAATAATTTATTTTTCTCTTCTTAATTTTAGCATAGTTTTCATAAAATATTCTTAAACAAATCTAAAAATACCAAAAATTCCCCATATCGCCATTTAAAAAAAAAGTTGTCACAACCAGTCGGGTACCTTAAACAGGCTTTATTAGAAAGGTCTGGTGACCTAGGAGGCCATGGGAGTACGTCATATCCTTGAAAACATTTCTGAAAGAGACGCGAAGTTCGTGGTCGAGCGTTGTCTTGCCGAAAATGGCAACTGAGTGACATGATATCATAGACTGTACATCTGATGTTAAAATCTCTCCCACGTAACTGCATGCCTTCAAAGTGCTTTGATGAACGACTAGAGATGATTGAGTGCCCCAACAAATCTCTCCCTGCCCAGTCAACCCTTGCGTAATCAACGCATGTCTCTCAAAAATAAATACCGGATGCGACCAGTGACCCAACGGTCTCCACACTCGTATGTGCTAGTTATCAACGTTGAGACTAAATCGGAAATAATCGCTAAAGATCACACGCCCCAAGTCGGTTACTCTCCAACTTTCCCGAAATCGTAAGAATTCCATTCGACAATGCCTGTGATGTGGGGTAAGTGGTAATCGTCTTAACCACTTCCCTTACAAGTTTTTTTGAAACAAATTGCAAAAAATCATCACATTTTTTTTTATTATGAAATACAAGGAAATAAACAAAATAAAATATGCAAGTTTTAAGTAGAATCTGATTTTTTATAGGGGTAAAAGCATTTAGTTTTAATATTAGTTCACTATCCCGAGTTTCTCGAGCAAATGAAAATGTTAAATATTAGTCTTTGTATGATAGTTTTTGAAACAAGGGACAACACAAAGTAATACCTGACATTTTGTACATTGGTATCTCTGGTCTCTTTTCTTACTGAGTTACCTCTTTACGGGAGCACTGTTTCGTTTGATTAGATTTTTTTCAGTAGCAAGAATAACATCTGGAAAATGCCCAGAGGTTAACCTGAGTGGTGAAGGACTAATCCTAGGTCTTCCTGATGCGTCAAAAAATTCTCAAAAAATTTTCTGAAACTATTTTTTCCATCTCAGTTCCATTCTAAATTGTTTAGGTTATCATGAACCTCCTCATTTATAGTACAAAATGTAGGCTACGTGCAGAAGAATCACTTCCACTATTTTCAATGTCCACCATAATCATTCTCTGAAAAATCATCGCTTTCGCTATCTTGCATCATCACCATTATTTTACTTTTTTTCAACAGAACTATCCGTCTTTAGACATTACTAATCCACCAGTTGACGTGTACTATACAATAGGGAAAATACGTGACCTATCCTGCCAAAAGATCCACGAAACCAATAAAACTTTCCAAACTGCCAATCAAAGAAGAATATTTCCATGATAAAACAAATCGTACTGACAAATTCTGCTTCACCTGAGTTTTCTCGGGATAATAATTAACTGCATTATATACGAACCCGAGATAACTCGGAATAATCAGGCAAGCAGTTAAGGGTTATCGGCTCTTTTCACTTCGCTGGCCGGTCTCCGAATGGTTTCCCTTGATACCCCAGGTGGTAAATGGTGTCGAATTGACTCTAGCCACGCTGTTGGTGAAAAAGTGGATGCTCTTATGATTACGCGATCATCGCGCGTATTTGTGTTCTTGGGACGTCGTAACCCTTCGCCACGTGATTATCTTTTCCGTAATAATTCGTTCCCAACACTGAGCAACTACCGTTTTTTTCTGACAGAGGTGGTCTCCGATATGCCTGTTCAACTAATCTACTTCTCTGAGGCCTCCTATAGCCCCCTTTCAAAGTCCGACAACTGTTCATACTGTAGCCGGTTACGTCTCCAAGGCATCTCAAGTAACAATACCACCCATCCAAGTCAACAGATTTGTTTTAATGACCCTATGACATGAGCACAACCATGCTTTTTAATTCTCCCAGCAAAGCAACTTATATAGGCATAGCGCACTTACCCTTGTCTCGTTGGCGTCGAAATGTTAATCATCTGTATGTTTCTCACCAGACTACACTCCAGTCAATTTTCGTGATAGTACCTCAATATGTTCTGGGTGCATATATTTTTTGTAACAGAGTGTACTTTTAACTATTTGAACCATATTCTTATAGATTTAAATTACAAAAATGAGCATTTTGTAGCCTAGTGGATAAAATCACGGATTCGTAATTGATATTGCCGAATCAAGAAGACCCGCCGTTTAGAGGGGCAGATGCACTTAGAATCTGCCATGGCTCAGAAACCTCATATAGAGTGAAAGATGGGAGAAAGGCTCACAGATGTCATCGTTGCCATGTGACCACGATTCACGAATAATAGATCCGTCGCCATTCGCTCTCGTGTTTTAAATGTAATCTAATATAACCTCACTCAAAACGGACAGTTTTTCCTTGATAAACTAGCATTTTCATTGCAAAAATCAATCTAGAAATAATAATAAATTACATTTTCAAAAGTTTTTATCCAATAAAACGTCTAAAATCATGTTGCTGTTTTTTTAAAATGACGACTTATAAAAAATGTGTTTCTTTCTTTTTTTTTGAAATCTCAAGTTAACTGTCATGTTTCGGGGGGGAAAAACATCTTACCACAACACAACATTTTAAAAATTCTTCTAGTGCATAACATTTTAAAAATTACGTAGATATTTTTCTAAAAAAAAACACTTCTCAAATGCCAAAATCATTTAATCTCACGCCTACTGACTGATACAACCTGGTTTTCTTCTCAAGACTGCTTTTCGAGAAAGGAAATTAATTTAGATGCCCAAGGGTGTGCTCAGCAATGTAAGACTAATTAAGATCCCCAACACAAATTCGAAATTCATGTTCCTCTGATAGAAATCTAGGAAAACTTTTATTCTCATTTGCTAGATAAACTACACTCTACACTCCAATTTCTTTCCAAAGGGATAAAAAAATATATAGAAGTGTTTTAAATTTACCGCAGTGATACTGTTTAAAGTGAAAGGGGTGTAAGTCAGAACAGTGTGCCTTTTTTTTTATAAAATTACATTCTCGTCAGTTTACTAAAACTGTGTTAATAAAAGGTTTTTTTTTCCAGCTATCAATAAATTGTACCTGACCACTTTTCAAATACATGCGTTTCAAAATGTATTGGTAAAGGTTTGATTTTAAGACACACACACACTCATATATGTATATATATATAGTTTTCTAATTTATATAAATTCAACATAAATGAAAAACTGTTAAAATTTTTAAGTACTGCGCAATTTCTTTTTGTGTGAATAAATCTTAAATCAATATTGATTTTACTAAAATATTTAATAAATATATTTACAGATTCCCAAATAATAATAAAATAAATTTTAATAAACATTTTCAGATTGGTTCAAACGTACAGATAGATAACGGCTTAAGAATGCAACAATTAAAAGTAACCAAACACTTATTATGTTTATTTTAATATCGGTATTCAGTATTATATATATACTAGCCTGCTGGACGGCGTAGTTGGTTTATCGTAGGCCTTCTGCACCTAAGGTTGTGTGTTCGAAGTCGGCTCAAGTCGGTGGGTTCTCATGATGAAAAAAATGGCGTATGATTACGGGGTATGTAAAAAATTCCCTTGAGGGCCTGTTTGACTTGAGAGCTTTCAGCAAAATTATTTCATTTGTTTAATTTCGCATCGGCAAATCTCAAATGCCTTCCTATGGAGAGGAAACTGGGTGACACCATTGCTTGAGTTCGAATAAAAGCTGAAAATGAAGATAATACTAACGTTTATAGTACAGAAAATATCTACAGTTATAAAATTTACAACTCGAATTAAAGTAGTAATGCAGATACATGAAAATTACACCTTTGAAGGTACTGCTGATTGGTGCAGACAAAGACCTTGCGTCCGTCCTTCGCGCTTCCTGTTAATAGAATGTTCAGGTGCGGAGTCTCAAGTTTCAGTTGGGGTGGGAAGGCAGGAAAGTGTGGCGCGCTCAATCACAGTTAAGTGAGAAGTGTAAGAAACACTGGGCGTCAAAATTACTTGCGGCAATTGGTGTCACCTATATGGTGTCACACTAAAAAGTGATACCAGCGCCTGGGGAATATACTAGGTCTGGAAAGGTAAATACCAAACCTCAGTCCAATTAGAAAAAAAGTATTATATTCGTATAGTCCTTTATGATTAAAAAATGGAAAGAAGTCAATATTTAATTGAACATCATAAATCAACTTTTTATCGAGGGAGAGAAGTGAAAAATATTCCTCAGTTACACAAATGAGTAAATCTGGCTCTGTCTTCCATTATTAATGTTTAGAAAATTCTTAAAATAAAAGAATTAAGATTAAGTTCGATTTTAGTGGGACCGCGGAAAGTAATGTCGCTTTTGCGTATGTCGATATTAGTTAGTCATTTATCAGCTCATTGTGTATTTCAAAGTCGCACCAGACATTTTATGGATAGAAGAATTTGTTTACTTATAAATATTTTTTGTTGCGATTTATGAAAGAATGGTTAGCCAAATATCAGAAAACGTCCATTGTATGATTTTTTATAGCTTTGAAAGTATAATAATGCAATCGTTGTGATACCAAACTCTTTTGTGATGTCTACTCAAAAGCATTAGACGTTCTGAAGCACCCAAAGTGAGTTTTTAAGCTCAAATTGGGTAATTTTAATCTTTCCGGTTTGTACTCTTCAGGAAGATGAACAGCATTAGACATTGTCATGCTGAGGGTTGAAGTGGAGACAAATCCACGCCAGTCAATCTAGGAACTGTCAAACACTGTTAAACAACTTGGTCGACCATACAAGAACATTTTCAGCAGATTGGTTAAAGTGAGAAGAGCAGGTGTTTTGGTACTGTATAATCTGTCCGAAGAGAACAGCGCTAAAATATCCACCACATTCAATTTATTGTTTCAGCGGCACTCTACAAAAATGTTTTTTGATTACTTGATCACTGGAGATGAGAAATAAGTTCTCTGTGATAATCCAAAATGCAAAAGGCAGTGGTTTTCCAAAACGCACTTTTGTGTTTGGTAAATTCGCGAGGTCCTTCATTTGGAAGTCCTGAAATCTAGACAAACTGTCAATGCAGACCCTTACTGTGCACAAGTGGATCGAGTAAATCAATTTTTAATTGAAAAGTGCCCTGATATTGTCAACAGAAAAGGTGTTATTCTGAAACTTGATAATACAAGACCACACCGCGCAAGACGAACTCGGGAATAAGGTAACGGATTGAGATGTAAGTTAATGTCTCACCATCCATACTTGCCCGATACTGCTCCAACGGATTTACATTTATTCTGATCTCTTAAAGATTTTTTAAGTGGTAAAATATTTAAAAATTCGGAGGATGTCCAAAATACCATCTCCATATATTTTACTCAAAAATCTATTGATTTTTATCGATCCGGCATTAAAAATTTCCACAGTAGATGGTGAAAGTTTGCTTATATAACGAGGATAATTACATAATTGATTAAAGTTAATACATTAGTAAAAATTCATTTATTTGAATTAAACGTAGAAAAACGACACTACTTTCTGGTCCCCTATATATTTCAACATTCTTTCATGAACTACTCAGCTAAAACAATGCCATAATAAAAAGCTTACGTACGGAAAAGCTTAATTAAATTTAAATGTATGCTATTTCAAATAAGCTGTTTTTTAATAAATAGTAAACTTTCATGTATCCAAATCCCATAAAAGCAAATTTCATTTAATATCTAGATAGCCATTTCAAAACAAATCAGTTGTACAAGTTACACTAAGCCGACATGTTCTAAATACCTCATGTACTGAAACCTTCATGCATCACCTCAACTTGTATGGAGTAATTTGTTTAATCTGGGTTATAATTATTTCGGATGAACTACAACTGCATTTAATCCTAATTAATGTTTTTTGGTGTTTTGTGATGTCTTCATTACTCCTTGCTTTCATGAGAATTGTTTGTTAATTTCATATACAGAGAACAAAATTATAATCCTTTGTTATGAAACTATTATTTGTTGTGATATTTACGAATGCAGTAACGTCCCGAAAACTCAATACTCAAAAACCCGGCAGTCCGGATAACTCGATCACACCTCTGCAGGAAGAAAAACGCCATGTACAGACCCGTTTAATGTCCCGCATTCCTTTGTCTTCGTCCCCCTCGTTGAACATGATGAGATACCGAACATATAAACTTACTCGACCTCTTGAAAATACTTCCTGGATGTGCAGAAGCCGATGACGTCGAACAATGGTTCCAGAACGATACCGAGCATGGTATAATGTACGATGCGGAAAATACAACTGCTGTCACAGTTAATTCAAATTGTCGGGAAATGATGAAGACGTTCACATTTAAGGCCAACAAAAAAACTCCTAAAATAAGACATAGTGAGGGACTAAAGGCTATGCCGAAACCACGCTTCAGGTGTATTGGTAATTGACTTACTGTACCCTCTTTGTCATCGCGATGAAATGGCAAAACGCAAAGTGCAGTACGAAAAACTACACGAAAAACCACGCGAAAGACACCATTTCTTTAAAACACTATTGCCAGTTTTTGAAAGATGGGCTATTTCATTTTCAATATTAACAGCTTTATGCCTTCATAAAGTATTTTTATGAGATGTGTCTGATTCGGTAAATTACTGTATACTATGTATTCCTTAATACTCTTCATTTTTATGGAGTTAATGTTCTATGTCTTCAAAAAGTACATATTTTTCCTTTGTTTAGGGCAGTGCTTCTGAAACTGTGGGGCGCACCCCTAGGGGGGCGTGATAACCCTAGAATTGGGCGCGAGCATATTGAAAAGTCGAAAACAAAAGATTTAAAAAACTATTAATTTATTGAAAATATACAATCAAAATACATTCCAAAGTAATGAAAAATATAAAGAAACAAGCATTTACACTGATGAAATACACTTATAAATGTATCAGTACTGCACAATGTATTTTATAATTAATTTAATAATACTAAGTTAAGCAAGTTTAATAATTACCAGTAACCTCACGGGCTTGTCATATATAAATTTTTAAGCAAAAATTAACACTTATCTTTGTAATTTGTACGGTTTATAATTGATCCCTTAACTGAGGATTGAAAGTTACACGATTTGATACTGAATGCCACCATTTGTACTTATGCATGCCTATGTGTAGGGAATTGGAGAAAGGGGGAATAAATAAGAAAAATCCTGTGAAATAAATAATACCTTCGCAAATACTGTTAAGGTCATTTTTTGAGTTCTAAAGCTTTCGGAATAATTTTAGGGATAGCGTGAGCAGAAAATATCGTATTTCGGAAAGACGTATATATACGTTCAGGGCAATTTACGGGGAAGATGACGATGAAAGCTGAGCGAAACGTTTATATACCCCGGTGGCATTTAAGAAGTTAAAGTCGTATTGTAGCTTTAGCTTCAAAGTATCGTATTATCGAATTTAATACATTGTTATTATATGGAGGGGGGACGCGATGAAAATTGTGATTGAATATTGGGTCGCAAGTATTAAAAGTTTGAGAAATACTGGTTTAGGGGAATTGAGCAGTTTAATTTTCGTTGCATCCTCATTCAAACAACATGTACGAGGGGGATTGATAAGGTAAAATGATAACACAGGTATCAGAATGAATGAAATTTATTACTCTTACATATTGCAAACTCATTTCTCAACATAGTCATCATTATCAGGCACACTTTTGTTCAACCCTTCTATCTATTTCTTCATTCCGCCAATGTAGAAAGATTCTGGTTGGCTGCTTATCCACTTGCTTACGGCTACCTGAACTTTGAATTCCTTTGAAAAACGTTGAACTTTCAACGTCTCCTTCAAGTTTTTGAAAGGAGGAACCACTGTGAATTTCAGTTTTCCCATGACGTCTTGTGTTTGTGCACTGCAATGCCGTTTTGGATTGTCGTGATGCAAAAAAAAGACGTTTTTTCCCAGTCTCATTCTGTGGATGCTTTGCTTGAGTGATCATAATGTTACGCATTACCTGTCGCAATTCATCGTCAATCCTTTAGTCAGAAATTCCGTATAGAGCACACCACTTCCATCCCAAAATATGGTGAGCATAACTTTGGTTGCTGGCATTAAAGTTTCGAACTTCTTGACACTCGGAGACCCAGAATGACGATATTCATGCATTGTCTCTTGTTTTCTGGATCATAATGGTGAATCCAGGATGTCAAAGTTCAGGCAGCCGTGCGCAAATGAATACGCTGCTAACCAGAATCTTTCTTCATGAATGGGATGAAGAAATGGATAGAAAGATTGAACAAATGTGTAGCTGTTAGAGGTGACTATGCAGAGAAATAAGTTCACAAAAGGTCAAAGTAATAAATTACCTTCATTCTGATACTTATGTTGTTATTTTACGTAGGAAATTTATGTTTTCATATTGGAGACCTTGTCGTGTAATATAACCTCCCCTAAGATTATCAACTCCCCTTCCAGTATTATTAGGTTCGGAACGTGTAGGCGGGTTAAAGAATTCCATAGACATCTTAATAAACCACTATATTTATTGATAACTCTTAATTAAGGAGATTACATAAACACTATTCAATTTTAAGAACAATAAAACACAGTGGAGAATGAGAAGGGGTCACTAATTGCGGAACTACAAAATCTAAACTGAATCCACGAAAGATCAGCGCGTACAACTACAGCTACACACGTATACGTAATTACAATTCTTAAATCACTAACCTGATTTCTTAAACTACGGCAGGTTCATCTTGTAGGTCACTTGGATCGGATCAAGGCTAGAATTCCCTCTTCAATATCCGACTTCTATCTTCGGCTTTTCTCATAGCTTTTCTACGGACTAATTTTATCAACAACTGTGAGTTGGATTCCCGACGCTTCGATCCACTTTATTGTACAAAATCTACTTCTTCACTTGACAACTATTACTCATTTCATTTCATCCTCTTCCGCTAACTCGCTAAACCCGAATTTATATAAAATATCTCATTTGCATAAATCGCGCTTTGGCTCCCGGTGGAGATTGGTTGAAATAAATAAAATTTGAAAGAAATTTGTAGAGGATTAGTAAAGAACCGTACAGATCCGTCACAACCTTACTTATCAATCACCCTCCCCCGACATACAAGTGCAGTACAATATATTTCGAGGAAGCACTCGTACTTATTCTGTTTTATTAATCCCTTTATCGATAACCCGACATTTACCCCAACTCTTTCAACCTTCGATAAACATTAGGCAGAGTAGTCGAATGTATAT
This sequence comes from Trichonephila clavata, assembly GCA_019973975.1. Classification (NCBI taxonomy): domain Eukaryota; kingdom Metazoa; phylum Arthropoda; class Arachnida; order Araneae; family Nephilidae; genus Trichonephila; species Trichonephila clavata. The sequence goes on from BMAO01022039.1 coordinate 27,192, forward strand.
CTTATATATATATATATATATATATATATATAATATATATATATATATATTTATCTTAATGGTGTCTTTCAAGTATTATTTTTTATTTCTATTTTGAATAAACTAATTTAAAAAAATCCTTTTCACATTGCAAGAAGATGATGTAGCGCGACTTTTTTTTTCAAAGCCAAAAAAGGAAGGAAAGTTAAAGATAGTACAAAATACTGAAGTTGTGAAAGCTATTATTACATTTTTAAATTTTCTTTTAAATAAATGAAATGTGTTCTTAAGTACGATAATATTATAATATAAATCGATTTTTTTTGCATTACTTTCACTAATTACTCATCATTTTTTTTATCTTGTGTAAAATCTTCTCTACAATACCTTCTTTTCTTTCTTTTTAATAATTTGATAGTTAGCTCATTATACTTAAAATGCTTTTCTTGGAATTTTTATAAATACAAATATAAATACACGAAAACTATTGTTAAGGAATAGATTACTCGTATTCCCGTCCCTCAAACAAATATCTCAAATGAACCAATTCTACATTTTTGTAATGTTAAGGCCGTAACACACGTGCGTTTTTCGTGCAACATTTTGACCCAACCTTTCGCCCAATTTCAGGGTGAAGGGTCGCAGTAAACAAAACGACATGCTCTGACGTCGACCGTGCTCTTTCTTCACATTGAAACATTACTCGCCGATTTTTCTGCTTCGAAAACGGCCATCAAATATTATTTCTTTTATCACGCTCGCGCTTTTGTTGATGATCGTAAACAGAAATGGAGCACCTTTCAGTTTAAAATATTATACGCCGTTAAAATATTATACACCATATCTGATGTGTTTGATGAAACCGAAGCTACCATCTTTACCGCCATCTTGTTTGTGACGTAAAGGGCCGAAAAACCCCATTGACTGGAATTTCAAGCAACCTTTTCAGCTCGCTCGTTAAAAGTTGTTAGGGATTGGGTGGAAAATTGCATTAAATGTGTACGTGGGGAAAGGCCTAAAGTTCAGTTCTTCTATTAATCAGTAATTTGCCTTCGATTTACCTTTCTCCTTGGAAAGTAAATCGATTATTAATTTCCTTATTAAATTTTTTCTGGATTAAATGTTTTCGAATAAACTCTTTTTATGCAAGAAAATTAAACAGATTTTATCTAATATTTATGGATAGAAGTTATATACTAAAATATTTTAGTATTATATTCTAATTTTATAAAGTAATTTGCTATGTCAATAAATGGTATTTACTGAAGCATGCAGTTCGATAATTAAAATTTAAAACATCTAATACATATTTTAAGAAAAAAATTAAATTAAGTTAATGAAAAATAATACTTTTAAATTAAATGTTAAATAATTGAAAACAAATTTTTTTCTAATTATCAAAATATTTTGGGATGATTTTGTAAATAAATTAAACTGGAATGAAAAGAGGCATGTTAAAATGATACTTTTAAAAAAAGATTTTCATTTATATCCAGGAAAAAAATGACGTCACTTTTTCAAAAAAAAAAGTTTTTCATTTTTTTAATTTACTTTGTCTAATAAGATATTAGAAACAAGCATGTAACAACCAAATTTGCGAAATCCATATTTTTGCAATTACACACATATGTATTTTTCCATAAGTATACTAAGTTAATTATTTTTTAAGAAAATGTGTAAAATTTCTGAACAGAATACAAATATTCTTGAGAAGGTGAGGTTTCTTCTTTTAAATTTATATTTTCCTTTTCTTTTTCATATGCTGCTAGCTATAACTTATTTTGTTTTCATTTACATGCAAAAAAATCAATTTCATCATTTTTTTTAAGTAACATTCCATGATTAACAGAAAATTATATGAAAGATATTTAAATGGGATATAGTTTAAATCTTGAGTTTGGAGAATATTTGAAACAATATTCTTGAAAAAGCGGAATTAATTGAAATCTGAAACATGTGATAATTTTATAGAATTTGGTAATCAATAAATTCACTGGCTGGATAGTGAAACTTATGCATCAAAAATAATCATAATTACGGTATTGACATATATAACTTGTGTGATAATAATGGTAAAAAATAAAAAGTATTAATTAAGTAAATTAATTAAGTTAACCTTGTGCGGCTAGAGTTTTATAACTATGTGTATTGGAAGTCACCTCTATTTTCCTCTTTTATTATATATAATTAATTATTAATCAAAATACCATGTTTATTATTTTAAAGTGGTTTGTATTATGTGGTGGCTGGGTCCTATTTTGGACCCCGCTAACTCTGCCCGGCGCGTCTCTAAGTGTGGGAGGAAACACATCATCAGCAGCAAAAGCCTTAATAACAATTATATTTATTCAGGACTGACAAACACTTAAACAATCGCAAGTTTAATTATAAGTAGAAACCTAGGAGTGATTCCCTAATACGTCGATTAATCCTAACACTCAATTGTAATTTTCAATTCTAACATTCAATTCTAATATTCCCGTCTACCAGAATGGACAAGGAGATGAACACTTGCTAACCTCAGGTCGGTACTGAATCTATTATCTTCATTTGTCAATCCAACCATTTACTCTTATAATTTATATCTATCAAACGCGCGCTAAGTTCGTGAAGTAATTCACCGACGATACTTACGTGACAGCTTGGCAACTCCTTCTCCCTTACAATTACAAAACTTAGACTATATATATTTGAACTAATTAACATATAGCTATCTCGTGTTTTTCCTGAAAAGGCTTTGAAATAGTATAAATCCTAGCCCCAAAGTTTCCCAAGAGGATTAGTACTGAAATCTCGCGAATAGCCCCGTCACAACTAATAGATGAGAGCTGCAATAAACTGTATTTTGAACTTTAATGTATAGCATTGTTCTTGGTTGACAGTTGAAAAGAGAGATTTTATGTTCTAAATATTATGACTTCCCAAAGACACGTAACCTCGCAGAAACTTTGTATCTCCAAAAATAGCAATGAAGTATTGTAATTTTTTTTATAAAATACGTGATATTCGTAAAATTAACAACTGGACCAAACGAATAAACTTTTGAAATATTTAAAGTGAACTGACGTTGGATAGATATCTAACAATCTAAGAAAATAATCAAAAAATTATTTATCCCAAGAAAAGAGTTTTAAAATATTAAATGAATATTTTATAAAGAATATTACAAGAATATTTGTGATTGCTCCGCATAGATGATAAAATGCATACACATGGGTTATCTGTTGAGCTAGTTCAAAAGTAAAAGCTTATTTGAAAGTCAACTAAGTTAACTTTATTGAAAGTCAAAGCTTATTTGAAAGTTCATATGATGTAATAATCACATGACAAGTGCCACTAAGAGTTTTCAGTCACCCTCATTTACAGCTCAGAGTCATTGCTGCCAACTGTTGTTATTTACAGAAACTTGTTTTAAAAATCATATACACTCTGTCACAAAAAGCTATATGCACCCAGAAGGAAGAGAGCTATTATGATGAAACTTGATATGTATGTATTGTATGAAGGGATAAGCAAATGATTACAAATTCAGGAGAAAAGGTTGCTATATTAAGAAGATATGGCTCGAAAAACTTACAAATCAATAGTAACCCCACTTCTGGCAGCTATACAGCCAAAACACTACATGGTATCGAATCAATGAGGTCACCTATAACCTCCTTCAGAACATCATGCCAGAATCTTTGCAACTGGGCAGTTAATTCATGAGTATTCTGGTACGGCTACAGTAGCCTTCCAAGCATGTCTATTGGCGAGAGATCTGGTGCCCAAGTAGACGACCGTTGAAATATGTCATATCCTTGAAGACATTGCTGGAAAAGTCCCAAAGTATGTGGGTGAACACTATCTTTCCGATAAAGGGCAACTAACTGGGTGGTGGGCAACTGGTAGCATAACCAATACAGCTATTGTTAAAATCTCGTCCCCGTAACTGCGTGCCTTCAAAGTTCTTTGAAGGATGACTGACTAGAGATGATTGAATATCCCTACAAATCGCTTTCCACCCGGTCATTCTTTGCGTATTTGCCGTATGCCTCTCAACAACAAATACCAAATGGGACCAGTTGCCTGGCCGCCTCCACACGTGTATGCGCTGAACATCCGCATTGAAACTGATTCGGAATTCATCGCTGAAGAACACACGCCTCTATTCTGTAACTCTCTAGCTTGTCTGAGATCTGAAATTTCCAATCGACACTGTCTGTGATGTGGTGTCAGTGGTAATTGTCTTAATACTCGTCAGCTCCTTTTACCTGCGACGGCCAGACTTCGAACGATTTTCCTTGATACCACCGTATGTTGGAAGGTGGTAAATGGTGTCGGATCGATTCTAGCGACGTTATTCGTGGGGATGTGGCCACTCTTGTAAGTGCGTTATTATCTGGAGTATGTGTGCTTATGCGACCCCTAACCCTTCGTGACGGTACATTATCCCTTCCATGATCTGTTGGTGCCAACACGGAACAACTACAATATCACTCCCACCGTGGTTGTGGCCGATATGCCTGTTAGACAAACCTGATTCTTTGAGCCTTATGCACTCTCTCAAATCCCAACAATAATTTGTGTTTTCACTGGTTACGTCTCTGAGGCATGTCCAGTCAATATACTTTCAATCCATGTTCATAGATTTGTTTGAATAAGCCTATGGTATGAGCGCAATCCTTATTTTAAATGTTCACAGATGCGCATCTCATATGCGCTTATCGCACTTACCCTATCTCGCTGGCGTCCAAGTTTTAATCATTCGCATAAATCTTAACAGATTACATTGCTGCCAAATTTTGTGATAGTAACTCAATTTCTTCTGAGTGTATTTATTTTGTGTGTGTCAGAGTGTATGTGTTTACAATGAGAGATATAAAAATATATGCACTTGATGTTAAGGCATCCATGTAAAATACATTTTTTCAATTTTGAACATATTTATGTGTGAACAATCTTTACACTTGAACATCTTAAAAAATTAATACTTTGAAGAAATTGCATTTTGATTTCACAATAACAACAATAAGTGTCAGTTTGGAATTCAATACGATTACATTTATTGTGTGGCTGTCATGAAATTAGCCTTTTTGAGAGTTATGAATGGACAGCACGTAAGGCATATTCGACAGCACTAAGACTGCAATTGTGAATATACACTGGCGTAGCTAATTCTGAATAGGTCCCGTATCAAAATTTCTTCAGGGCCTTTTTTCAGAAATGAAAGCCTTGTTAGTGGTGCTGTAGTTACACATGTTGGGGCCCCTGTGGTTTGGGAGCCCCGTATCATTGATACGGATGATACGGGGGTAGCTACGCACTTCTGTATATACTTAATGAAAAATTTAGTTACTAGGAAGATTAAAGTGAGTCACATACTTTGAAAGCATTTTTAAAATTTAAGTTTAATAAAAATCCAATTAAGATAAAAATATAATGCGTAAACGTATCAAAGGATACGAATAAATTCATAGCAAGAATAACATCCATTTAGACAATTATCACCAAAGATGATTACAAAAAATTCGTACAGTTTATGTCGGATCATGTAGGTAAAGTCATTAAAGCTACAGGAGATGAAACTAAACATTAAATATTTATAAACTTTGTTTTTCTTTGAAAATAACTAAGCTATTTTTTTTATATATATTTTGTCCTAATTTTTAAATTGCCTCGATTGTTATACCATTTTCCTGAATTTTTAGAAATATATATTTAATTCTTATTTTTGAATGCAATACTCATCCTTCAAAATGTCAATATAAATTATTCAATAGTTGTTTTCATTTATCATTTGTCTTCAATAATAGTCATCAATATACAAGGTCGGTTCAAAACGTATTCGACTTTTGATCGTAAAAAATAGCGTACTTACTTTGTGGGATTACGATCCTCTAATTCGATTAGAACCCTTGCACCTTCACATACTTAATTTACCATTCCCTCTACTGCCGAAAACGCTTCTGGAAGGATTGTTTTAGAATAGTGTTTGATTTCGCGCTGCGTTCTGCTCTATCTCATCTCTACTCTGTAAACAGCATTCTTTCAATGGAACTTCATTCTCAGGAATAATCAAAAGTGGCAAGAAGTAATGTTTAACGTTCATAGTGCCCAGTAAGTTCTGTACAACTGCTAGAGAATTTTTTTCTGTTCCACTGACTAAAAGTTGGGAGCAAATTTATTAGCCGCTCTGCGCATGATCACACAAAATTGCATATTAGGAACCTGTGCTGATCTATAATCGTTCAGCAATCTCTTGTACGTTTAAACGAAGATTTTTCATTATAAGATTTTACATCTTTTCAACAACAGATGTATTTCGAATGGTTTGTGTGTGTGTGTGTGTGTGTGTGTGTGTTGTGTGTGTGTGTGTGTGTGTGTGTGTGTGTGTTGTGTGTGTGTGTGTGTGTGTGGTTCTCTCTCTACCGACATGGCTTTACTTTTGAATCGGTAACCCTTAATTTGTTTGACCCCCATAGCATCGCGAATTGCTTCATGTAGAAAATCACTAAGCTTTTGACAAAAAATTTGATGTAGTATCTCTGGTCAAGTCGTTCAGTCCTCTTTAGAGAATAAAATTCCCAGGAACACGTCTAAGAGCACCTCACTTGTCTGCCTGCAGAAAACGATTGGAACAATAGAACGAGGGAAAACATTCAAGTACGTGCACTAAATTGTCACACCTCCCATTAGGCACAGTGACTCCTTATAAGAATATCTACTGTGCGCGAAAAAATTTAAGTTCGGATCCTTTTTGAACATACCTTGTAAAACTCGAAAGCATTCGTTTCCAAATAAAGATCCTACAAATCTCAAACCCCATTTTTTTTAGTTTTCGTTATTTTATTATTTTGAAATGGAGTTGTATGAGTTCCACTCTCTCCCTCGATTCTGCACATACACGGTCATAATATCTAAATACGGTTCGAATTTCTTTCAAAATATTTGTAATATACGTACATTTTTTTTTACGTTCAATTAGCTTTATCTTAAAATAAAGCGTGTTATCGATTTATTTCGAAAATTCAAAGTATATTCACTTACTAAGAGTAAAGCAAAAAAATATCTTTGTGATCCCTCTTTATTTTGATTTTTGAACTACAACAGTAATTTAACTTGTGACGGATCTATACGGGTTTTCACTAATCTCTTCCTTTTCCCTTTCAATCAAAATATTTATTTCAACCAACCTTCATCGGGAAACCAAACGTGATATATGTAAATGAAAAATGTTATTTAAACTCGGTTTTCGCGAATTGAAGGGAGCTAAGTAAGAGGAAGTGAGAAGTCAAGCGAGGTGATTTAAAGTAAAGTGAAGAGAGTGAACTGTCGACACGTAGTTGTTGACGAGTTAAGCGAGGGATACGTTTGATGTACGCAAAGAGGAGTGGATAGTGAAGATTAAAAAGAATTGTGTGTAATGAAATATATTACGGAACGTGGAGTCATCGGGAACTCATCCAACGATTGCAAGTGCCTGAAGTTCGTCACGAAGGAACCGCAGCAGTAAAAAATAAGGTATAGTGACTTTGATTAAGTAAATCTGATTATTAGTGTGAGGAGTAGTTGTAACTGTGCGCGTTTAAGCTGTCCTAGATTCAGTTGAAATTCTGTATTATTATCCACGCGTAGTTATATCTCACCTCTGCACTCTACCTTAGTTTATATATCTTAATTAGAATTGTGTTGTGTCTGTTCATAATATCTGATAAGAATCAATAAATCAGTTTGAATTGGAATAATGCCATTAGATCATTTAAGTCCGCCTACACATCTAGCCGGGTTTTCAGATGGACAGGAAGGTATTAATGCAAGGGGTGGTTACAGGTCACCACAAACTGAAGGTCAGCATTAATTGTAGGCCATGTAAACGAAAAGTTAATATTGTGTTGATAAACTTCTATCTGCTTAAGGGGCTTATTCACTCTTGTTTTATTTATCATTAAGTTCTATTATATGCAGTTGCCTCTTCATCTATACATATGTTGGTAATTTCCCTATCTATATTAAAACCACTTTAGAACTTTCATAAGAAATTACACATTTTTTCCGCCAACTTAACTAAACCATATCACTTATCATAAAACATCATACAAGTTCTTCTCTCTCTCTCTCTACTGTTCCTCCCCCTATCTGTCTAACTCATTACTCCCCTTTTTATTACGTATACAATCACATAACGCAGTAAAAGAAACAACACCACATATTTCCTAAGTACACACACACATATATGTATCTATTCATGTACACTTGCTAGAAAAAGTTGCGTTCGCGTACTATAGCTTACATAAACAACGGGGGGAGGGGGGATTTAAAACTGAAATTTGAAAATATTTTTAAAATTGTATTTTATTTATTTATTTTAAAATATTGAGAATAACTAAGGTAAATTCGGTTTGCTTTCATAGCTTTTAAGATAAAGACAGGTTTGTAGCGATACTTACACAATCAATCAGACAAAATCTGCATTCATTGCTTTAGTAGTTATTTTTAAAATTATTTAAAGAAATATTTTAAATTTATTATTAAGATAATGAGCTGCTTAACAGCTGGTTGGATTGTCCCGTCTTTTGAGAAGATAAAAATTCCGGGAATCAAGAATATTCAAATAGTGAACGCACACCTTTTCTGCTTACTATTGTGTTGCTTTGCTACAAAACTACCATTATCTTACGTAGTTTTGATTCAAAATTAACGAATTCTTGCATTCTCAATATTTAAACAATAGTAAACAAATTCATGAAATTTTGTTAGAAAAAAAATTATGTTTGTATTAAATTTTACTTTTACTGTATCATTTACTATGGATGAACGCAGACTTTTTCTAGCAAGTATATGTACATGTATGTTTGTGTATATACAGGTATGTTTGTGTGTATACATCTATTTGTATGTATAAATGAATATATTTAAAATGAATTTTAATGAATTAAATGATTTTTAATGAAATAATCAAGGAGAAACCTTTTATTCAGAATAAATTAAACACAAATCTCTCTCATGATTAAAACTGTGTATGATAAAATAGTTGACACCTTTTCAATGAGTTAATTATTTAAAGTCATAACAACTCGAGTAAAAAATCAACAAATATTCAATAATAACGAAAAAATCAACACTATACTTGTATTCGAAATACTGCATAATATTATCAACACACTGAATTCGTATAATTTGTTTTAAAAACCTTACTTTATATTTATAGAGTAAATAAATTCACTTGATAAAATCTATATGCATCTACCTCAATTAAAAAAGTGATATATGCATCACAAAGTAATATTTTCGTCACTTGAGGAGTGTATTAAAAATAATAATGCAAATCAGCTGGCCTAAGATCCCACCGTGTAAAAGAGCTTAGAGAACCCCCTATGGTGTTGAGTGGTTTTTATAAAGGGAAGATACGCTCAAGATTTTTTTAAATTTTTTCTTTTGTTTGTCACCTGATCGTGGTTCAAAATAACGAGGCCCGTTGCTAATAACCCTCCTGTTGCTTCAGAATGCAAGTTAAATTAAAATGATTCATTCAGAGACTAAAAAGAGTCTTAATGGTTTGTGTATACTTAATATCTTTACCAATGAAAGACATGAAACCAACTTTAGCTAGCACGTTTGTGACGGATCTATACGGTTCCTTCCACTATCTCCTTGGGGTTTTCTTTAGCAAAAGAATTCTTTCAACCAACTTTCACCGAAGGCAAAAAAACGTGATTATACAAATTAGGTTTAAGTATTCGCGACTGTTAGTGAGTTAGTGAAGTGAGAATCTAAGATTATTAAAGTGAGAATTGAAGTTTACTGAAGTGAAGATAGGTCGAATGTCAAGTGAATTAATGAGAAGCCAGCAATCCGGCTGTAGAACGTAAACAGTGTAGGGCGCGTGAAATTGGAAGCTCTAAGAATAGCTCAAACCAACTATTTGTGTTCAAGGCCTCGTCCAAAGGATAAGGAATTATAAGAGTTCAGGTACTGTGCTCATTATTTAAATAGAAGTTAGAGAGTTAAAAAGTGTGCGTTCGAGGTAAAAACGAATTTATATAAATTATCGAAGGAATATGAATGAATGTCCGTAAATATTATCTCCATGCTATCTGGTCACACCTCAGTCTTCTAAGTGTTGATCACAATTATCTTAATTGCATTATTATTGTGTCTGTGTTGAATATTGTGACAAATAAACAATTTTAGGGAATCATGTTGTCTGATCAATTAATTTCACCCCCACAGCTAGCCGGGTTAGATGGAAAAAGGGATATTACTTTATTACACATTTATTATTATATAAACATGTTTCTTATTAAAATTCTAGCATGATAACGTTCATTCAAACACAGCTGCAAACATCAAAACAAAAATCTAATGTGAAATTATTCTTCTTCGCTTATTCTGTTTTGCATTTCAGTTACGAATACAGTTGTCTCTTAACTAACGATTTATTTAAATTGATGCATTATAATTGTTTAGATAAGGCCACCAAACTATAAACGCTAAAAAATATGGTTCTAATTCAAACCTGAAAAGTAACTTCTTTTAAAATCTCGAATTATTTATGAGGTATATGAGTTAAAATTACTCATCTATCATTCGCTTAAAAGGACCGGAGAACAAGACAAAAATACCAAAAGGAAATCTGATTGTAACATGATGATATAATTTGAAATTTTATGACATCTTACTCAAACACGCAAATCTCCGATCAACTCAAGCAGGACAAAGTGAGTTTAATAAGTTATGTGATGAACTTATGAAATATTTAACTATTACGTTATTATTTGAGTAAAGAATGGACTAATTTTTCTAGCGTTTCAAATCGACCTCTTAATATTTAATGTCGACTGGTCAGAAATATTTATAGTGTAGTATTATTCTGGAACACGCTGGTTTTAAAACCCACAAAAAGTTTCTTTGTAATTGATCTGTGCAGTAAATTTTAATGAATTTATGAATAAACAATTAAATCTGCAGTTGCCTGTATTTTTCTATGTCATTATTAACGCAATTTCATACTGATCTGATTTTTTAAAAAGTTCAGTTTAATATTGCATAAAATTAATAGAAAAACACCATTCATAAAAATATTGGAATTTAAACGACAGTGCGAAAGAGACTTTGAAATATTTAGTTCGCATATCATCTTATCGTTTTGAAAGGTTTAAAAATTTTAACATGAGAAAATTTAGCGTGCTAAAGTGTGATAAAATCGCATATTTATTTTCGTATAGTATTTAATATCCCCGAAAAATTACGGAAAATTAATATTTTATGGCGCAAAATCATACAAAGTTATAGTAATTAAGATGTTCATTTTTTATATCTAATCAGATAGTATTTGATTAAGTAAAATGTGTAATTATCACTTTAAGTTCTTAAGTATTAACCCGCTGGGTGACGTGGTTGGTTTGTCACTGGCCTTCTGCACCCAAGGTTGCGGGTTTGAACCCGGCCCAAGTCGGTGGATTTTGCATGATGCAGAAAATCAACAGCGGCCATGTCGTATGATTATGCGGCATGTAAAAGATCCCTAGAGTGTCTGTTTGGCTTGAGCACTCTCAGCAAAATTAAATTCTGGTACAAGTTCGCATCGTCAGAGCTCAGGTGTCTCCCTCTGTGGAGGGAACTGGGCGTCAAAATTACCTGCGGCGATTGGTATCCGCCAATACGGCGCCGCATTAAAGAGTGATATCAGCTCTTGGGAATGTACTAGGTCTGCAATGGTAAAAATACCAAACCGCAGCCCATTGGATAAAAAAAGTTTTTAAGTATTACAGCAACAATTGTCAACTCTATTAATAACTCGCCAAATTGGCAATCCCGATTTACTAAGTGTCGTACTTGCTTAATTGGCTGCCAGGTGCTTCGTTTCATATAATGTCGCCAATAAGTTGCAATAAAAAGTCAGTACCTCGCTTTAATAACTGCCAACAATTTACAAATGATTTTTAAACACGAAAACGAATAAGAAGAGAAATAAGAATAAAAAAGGAAAACTCTATCACTGAATGAAAGAATAAAAATTCTGTAAAAAATCCAGGGAAAAAAAGAAAAGAAAAGAAGACTGAAATGCTCGTCTTATAACCATTGAGGCATTTGTATCAGTTGAACGATAAAACATTTTTTTAGGTCTGAAACAGTCTCTCTTTCTCTCTCTCTCTTTTCAAATTTGTTTCCAAACTTTCGCCAAAATTTGGCTATTTAATTCATGTTCTCGACACAAAACCAGTCTTCTATAAAAAAAATCTTAGAACCTTCAAATGGTGTAAAATCTGTAATCTCTCAATGTTGAGTTGGGGATTTATGCTGCAAAAATAGTTTAAACAATGAATTTTAAAAAATTTGAAGAAAATAAACACAATTACCCTTAGTCCCTGTGTTTTAAGTTTTGATCATAGATGTCCACCTTTATACATCAACACAAATGAAAACTATTATATATTTGAACATTTTTTTACATTAAAACTTGAAAGAAAAAAATATTTGTTAAGAATTCTCACAACCAATGAATAAATAAAGCAACAGCGTAATGTAATTCAGTAAAAAAATAAATTTATGTCCGCATAATCCGGCGTAAACCCCGCACTTTAAACGGAAAACAAGTAATATAAAAAAAAATTAAATCAATTCCTACTTAGATCAACAAAAAAAAAAAAAATTTTAGTTGCTTTTTTTATAAAATAGTTACAATTAATATAAATATGTGTATACATATGACAGAATCACAACATTAAGAGGCAATTAATTTTTATTAATTATCATTAAAGTATATGGCATTACCCTCCAAAACAATCGTGCATATAAAATTTCATTTCAACTGAATGCTTGGAAACGTGAGAAAAAAAATCTTTTAAAGTTTTAACCCAAGTCTAAAAATGAAGCTAAATGTGGCTGTGTCTGTAATTCCTTAAAAAATTAATTTCGGGTAGTAATTTTAATTAATTATAATTAAATTATCGTATTGTTAACAATAGCGAATAGAAAATTTTAGCTCAAATGAGCGCTTTAAAATGTGAGAAAAAAACATTTTCAAGTTTTAACACAAGTTGCCAAAAATATTGCCAATGTGGCTGTATTTGTAATTCTTTGAATGATTAGTTTTATTCAATTAATTTTTATTAATTATAATTAATTTACTGTATTGTCATCCAAATAAGCGTATATATAAAATTTCAACTCAATTGAGAGCTTTAAAATGCTTTTTATTAACGATTGAAAATTTGAACAAAATAAATAGAGAGAGAGTATGAACTAATAGTAGGAAATTTACATGTGCGCATTATACGCCGGTATAAAAAAAATAAAAAAAAAGATGAGTATTGAAAAAGTAGATTTCAACTAATATTTACTTATCTTTTTTGGGTTGAATTGTCGAATCGCCAAGTGTTTTCTTGCCAAATCGATAAGTGCGCCAAAGCTGGTAACCCCTGTGATTTTTGCATTAGTGAGGGAGAAGTCGGATCGTGTTATGATAGGGTTGCTAATCCAAAACACACAACAGGCAAAAACACGCCAAATTTGCGATTTTTCAAAATTTGGCGGACCAGTGCCCGATTCGACAATTTCACCCTTTTTTTCAAAGGAAATGGCAAACTTTATGAACTTTCATAATTAGATTACATAAAATTTCATCATGTTCGTTTTCCATTATATCTTAATCATATTATCGAATTATGCTTCGATTTTACCATTACTGTTACAAGGTCCGCAATTAAATAATTATGTTCCATTCCGTCTAGAATGTTGGATACGCTATATTTTTAAATGAACATATATTTTAACATATATAAATTAACATATAACATACATAAATATGAACTATATTTTTCCATATACACTTCATAACAACTATTTTCTTGCTTTTTATGATTTTAGTTCTAGAAGTAAAGCGTTTTTCAAAAACCTGGTATAATATTTCAAATAAATCACTTAAAAAAAAAAGCATTGCACATGCACATTTCAGTCTTCTACATAAAAAAAAGTTACTGCTATACGACTAATATATATATGAAAATACAAAAAAAGCCGTTTAAAAGTATAGTGGAGCGTAATATACCAGTGCACAATACTATACGAATCAAAGATGTTTTTAATATTAGTGTTCATATTTTTTTCATGTGATAAGCATATTAAGTTTATTTATTTGAAAATAATACATAATTTCGTGTGTTTTAAAAAAGTTATTTTCGAAACTTAAAGAATTGAGTTGTGTCTCATTTCAGTGTTGCATTTATTTTATTTAAAAATAACATTTCATGCTTCATTAGTGAATTTTTTAAACCATTCTTATTCACAAACTTGGTTAAAATTAATTATCAAAAAATGAGAATCTTTAAAAATATGAATCATGTGTAATACCCTAAAAAGAATTTCTGTATGGTGACATATTATCCAAAAACCCTCAATCTATCAAAAAAAATTTATTGGTTCATACAATACCTCAAATTATTCTAAACATGCCTCTAAAATTTCAAAGCTTTAGTTATGGAACAATTTGTGATGCAGGACAGCAGACTAAACAAAACTGCCAAGCCTACTTTTCAGATCATCTGCTAGAAAAGTTCATGATAGATAAACACTGAATTCATTATTTTTTTAGAACTCATTGCAGTAACAAATAATTTCAAGATAGAATTGCACAATTCATGCATAAAGTCTAGTTTATTGAAGAACAAATGATTTGCTCAAGATATAAAAGTTGTGAGTGATTTTTGTGATATTATTATGAATGGAAACTAAAAACTTCAAAACAGATTTCCAAACCTCAAATACTAATAGTCATTGTAATAACTCCCAACTGATAATTAACAATCTAACTTGAAGGAATACAATAAAAGTTAATAGCAAGACTTTATCTCTAATTTTTTTATACTTGTTTTCAGTGGTAGCTGTATTTCCCTTGTATGAAAAATTCAACCCACTATTATTAAAATATTGGTATTTATTTAAACAAATGCTCAGAGGTAACTCTTCGATTTTTATATATCTTACCCATAAATTGTTCATTGTAATAACGGAAGTTTTTTTAACCTTTGGAGAGTTCGTTATATTTTGCTTTTTTTCAAGTTCAATATTTTAATGCGACGGCTATTAAAATAATAGAAATAGAAAAATAAAGGCATAAACATCTTTTGTACATGTTCTGCATTATATAAGTTGTAAAACTGAGCCTCGAATTAGCTCTGGGTGTGTGTATTTATTTTTTTATATATTAAGGTAAAGTTTTATGAAATATTGATCTCTTTCATTTGTTTTATTTTATATATTCATTATGCCAGTATACTGTTTGATTTTTCCAATTTCTTATAGAAAGCTGTTTTAAATAAAGCTAATTAACATTTCATAAAATTTTCAAAATTTTCGATGAATATTATATTATGCTATTCACATGGAGTGAAACTTCAAACTGATATTTCTCCATGCTGAGTTTTTTTTATCATTTATTATATATTATTAAAAGCCCTAAAGTTTCTTTTGAAAATAGAAATAGTGATGTGAAATATTTTATGTATGTTTTGTAACAAATGCATGTTTTGTAAAACTGTGTATGTGAAATTAACTCAAAAAAGTGTAGTGATTTTAAAAAAAAAATTCAAATTCAAAGTTAATGCTTTTTTGAGAATTTTTTGTATGTTTCACAATGAAAAAAATAATTTAAAACTTATGAGCAAGAGCATAAAAAAACCCATGCACCATTTTATATAGTATATTATAAGGCAGCGTTTCTCAAGCTGTGGGGCGCTTCCCCTAGAGGGGCGTGATAAGGGGGGCGTGAGCTTATTGAATAGTCGAAAGTAAAAGATTTAAAATAAGGCCTAATTTACTGAAAGGAAGTAAAACCAAATGCATTCTGACATAGCAAAAAATAAAAAGTATACAGATATGATATACTTATAAATGTATCAATACTTCCCAATATTTTTTTAGTTAATTTATCAATATTGAATTAAAAACAAGTTTAATATTTACTAGTGCCTCTCATGGGCTAGTCATGCATAAAATTTAATAATTATCTTGATAGTTTGCAAGGGTTATAATTAAAGTGGTATTACAGCTTTAGCGTCAAAGTATATTTTATTATTACATTACTTTATTGTTACAATACATTATTGTTTTATGGGGGGGGGCGATGAAAATTATGATTAAAAATTGGGTCGCACATATTGAAAGTTTGAGAAGCACTGTTATGAGATATTTCGAAGAACATTTTTGAAAGAAAATATAAATGTTTAAAAAAGTCTTAGGGATTTTTAAAAAAAATATTTTTTCTTAAAATGTAACTTTTACAAACATTTTGTAATAAATTAGAACTTTTTTTCCTAAGGAATTATTACTCAATATAATGACTTTTATAAAATGCGACTATAACCAAATTTCAAATATTAAAAAAAAAAATGTAAAATTGGTATATGCCGCCATTCCATTTATAGCCATTCAAATGGAAAATGGATATGTTGGAATAAATGTAGTGTATGTATATTAATTGCTTAGTTGCATAATTCAGAAAAACACTGCCCAAATCAGAAAATTTGTTGGAATATTATTTATTCTATCATGTTATTTCACTTTCGACTTATTCTGTATGCTTGTCGTGACCCTTTGATCGTTTTTGAATTTGAATGCACTGTCTGACGAGACATTTTAATAAATGCAACAGATGTATTTTACTTATCAATTTACTACCAAAAATGGCTTAAGCGAAGGAAGTGATCATCTTAAGTGCTAACCTAAAGATTAATAATAAAGTATTTAACTTTTTTTATTAATTTCACAGCACTGATGATATTTCTCCTTGGCTCTTTTTTCTGAAACACCGATGGTTTCAATTATTATACCACTAACCAGTCTCAGCCGGACGACTATTGACTCTCTCTCTCTTCGTTTGACTTTAAATAACAACTCATATTTGCATAATCACGGTTCCTCCACCCAAAGGGATTTTATAATTATACAACAATTAAAAATGATTTCCTTAGAGGCACAGATAGACCCTATTACATATATTTCAACATACAAATTATGAATGCATTATATACTGTGTGTGTGTTTAAGTTTTGAGTACAAAATCTATTTATCTACCTTAAAAAATTACATTTAGTTAATGAATACACGAGAAAAATCCTCAAAATTTTAAGAAACATCTCTTCATATGCAAGTCACTAGTTCAAACGAGTTTCTGTTTATTTAACACTGCTAAATCCTATGCTAAAAATGGAACATGAAAAATCGCCTTTTACAAATATTTCCTTTTATTTAACCAAATAACTTTCATGCCCATGTTTCCCTTGATTTAACATTTGTAAACCCCAAAAAACCCATTTTAACGCAACGTTACTCTAAGAACAAGTCAGAGTACTCGCTCAATCCTGTAAAGAATTTTTTGTACATTCTAAGTTCGGTATTCTTTTTTTTCCCTCCCCCTCAGAGTTTTAAGAATGTGAAGAGTTTACCCATGTTCAGCAAATCCGCAAATGCTCTAATACGGTTGACTTACTTGAAAAGTTGTTTCAACATCCAATGATCCCATTTTGAATATTTTTATTCATGTATGTAGACACAACAAATAAATCGAAAGAACTGTACCATTTTCCACCGGATTTTCCCACTCTTTTCTCTCTAGTTTTGGAATAAAATGGAATATATTCGACCTTCTCCGGGAAATGCTTCAGAAGAAACGCGATAGAAAACAAACAAACAAAAAACCGCTTAGTATTTTAAGTGCAAATGCTTGTTCATGGCGTCAAATCTTTTAAATCAGATAAACAGTTACAAGGGGATCTATTTTCGACTGGTAATAAAAGTAAAAAATGAAATAATTGCATGTTTAAATCGACAGAAAGTGTCTGGCGTGTGATAGAAAAAGCGAAAATCGTTTAAAGGTGTTTCTATCAATTTCAAAACAAATAGTTTAGAAATTTATATGTGTACGTGTTTTCCAAAACTATGGGCTTCCTTTAAATTAATTATTTGAAGCTTTAAAATAAATGTTTAAATGTACACCTGAACACTTTTTGTATTTATCAACTATTTGAAAAGAGAGACTGTGCGAAGGATAATAATTGTGAGTATTTTTTTCTACGAATACATAATAAAATTCCACAAAAATGTTATTTTCTTCAGAAACATCAGTTTGAAACAATTTTTCTTTAAAATGTAATTCTTATTTTCATCTTTTACTCTAATTGTTCTTTTGGAGCAGGGGATCTTTAACTTTTCGGGATGGTGCTCCCTTTTTTTGTACAAACTTTCTGTGCAACGCCATAAACATAATGCAAAAATTTACAAACGATTGGGTGCATATATATATGTTTTATTTGTAATATATTATTGTTTTGGTAATAAACACCCGAAATAAGTTTTTACTTTGGATATAACTGTGGTGAATTTAACTGCAACAAGTTAAAGACTAATAACTGTAACTTAATGGAAGTATTCCGTATATAAATGTCACGCAGATATTAGAATGTAATATAATGAATCTGTAGATATAAATGAATTATGCTGTGCCGTGAATATCGTGATTAAAATAATTTAAAAAGTAATATGCATCTAATTATTTTGAAACCCTTAAACATAACAGTAACGATATAGAAATTTCAAATAATTAAGGATATACAAAAAATGCATTACATAATGTAATTACATAGTAGATTATACATAAACAATAATCTACTTATTAAGTGAAGTCATTTTGAGTTCACATCTGAGATCATCACTTTTTATTAGCAACGGCATATGCAAGATTTATGTATCAATGAGAAGGATGTGTTTGATTATTTTTAATTATGTTATTTAAATTTTGGAATAATAGTCGATCGCCGTAGATAAAGTTTTTCCTATGGGTATTCTTTAGATTTTATCGATACTTTAATTTTTTCGTTGTTAAAGACGAAAATGTGGTCTAACCTAAATCAATTGCAGAAAACGAAAAATATACTATATTACAGTTTCTTAAATTTTTAGAAATTATTTTCGTTCTCCTAACTGAAAATTATCTAATGACTTCTACAAATGGAGGGGAGAGGAGTAGTTACACTCGATGAGGATGAATGACTAAAGTTAGGGTGTTGGTTCACAACCGCAGCCTATACGATGGCTTTCTCCAAAAAGAACCTAAATTATTATTATTATTAATGGCGAATGAGTTATTTTATCTAAAAAGATTTATCAAAAATTCTAAAATTTTTAGTGACCTCAGCTGCAAATCAGGCAAACTCCCTTGGGGTCAGAACCCTTAGAAACACTGTTTTAGAGAAATAAATGCTTGAATTTAAATGAAATTCATTTAGAAAGGAATGTGACTTAGAATTTTATGAAATTGTGACACTCGTTCTACAAAAAAATAAATAAATAAATAAAAGTCAGTACGACAGAAGAACCTGATGGTGAAGAATTTTGCGTAAGAACTGACTTTTCAATCGTATCTTGATAATTGAGAGTGATGTCTGGATTTATCGCGGCTAAAACATTCCCCGAAACTGCCCATCAAGTTAATTAAGCCAAATGCGAATGATTTCGAACTGGTGACACGATACATTGTCATTATTGAAATTTCCATCTTTTTTAGATACCGGTTGATTATAATTAAAGTTACACTATTCAGAGGCCTGTAAAACCTGTCCTGCACATTGGATTTTGATGAAACTTAGAATATATGCTATATGGAGCATGATGAAAGGATTTCTGCAATAAAAAATAGTACACATTTTGACCACCAGGTGGCTTTTATGGAATATATCTTACACAAATCCGTAAAACCTCTATATAAACTAGCAGTCATTGCCAGAGAATCATTCAGCTTGCGTTTGTCATCGTTAATCATGCCCTTACAAAAACAAAGAAAAGAAAAGAAAGATCGATCTTGAATGGTAAAACAGTTTTATCAGAATGGCAGCAACCGCTTAGTTGCTCTGCGAGAATATCGTCATTTAAAGGATCTGCGAAAAGGCCCTATATCAAGGATTGGTTTGAAGAAGAGGATCATGAAGTTTGAAGAGACTCGAGATGTTGGTTTGTTGCCCTGAAGAGGACAGAAACCGCTTGGGACTGAAACTGTCGAAGAAGTCGCTACTGCTGTGATTGTGAAAGAGTCTCGAGTTCCATTTTTTCAGCTAGTGGTCGATCAGTGCTAGACTAGTTAAAGATGATTAAGCGTATTTTGTGATCTTGAGGTATCACCGTTTGCATCACGTGGATCTTATACGGATGCCATTTTAAAATGTATCGCAAAATTTTTCGCATGTCAACCACGGAATCTCTTACTCACATGACACTGATATTCACTTGCTTAAGAGTAGATGGAACTCGAGGCTCTTTCCATCACAGCAGTAGCGACTTCTTCGACAGTTTCAGTCCCAAGCGGTTTCTGTTCTCTTCAGGACAACAAACCAACATCTCAAATCTCTTCAAATTTCATGATCCTCTTCTTCAAACCAATCCTTGATAAGGGGCGTTTTTGCAGATCCTTTTAAGCAACCATATTCTCGTAAAACAACAAAGTAGCTGCTGCCGTTCTGATAAAACAGTTTTACCACTAAAGATTGATCTTTTTTTTTGTAAGGGCATGATTAACGATGACAAATACACGCTGAATGATTATTTGGCTATGGCTGCAAGTTTATATAGAGGTCTTACGAATTTGCGTTAGGAATAATCGATAAAAACCATTTAATGGTCAAAATTTGTACTATTTTTTTTTTATTGCAGAAATATTTTTACCATGCTTCATTTTGCATATATTCTAAGTTTCATCAAAATCCGATAAGTAGAATAGGTTTTACAGGCCTCTAAATAGTGTAACTTTTATTATAACCACCCAGTCCATGAAGTCCATGAATGAGAGTGAATGGTCTCCAAGCAATTTAATATAAGCATCTCCTGTCAGTTAGTGGTTTAGTTACACCAGATGATCCAGTCCATGCCCTGCAAGAACAACTCACAGTACTATGGATTCACCAAGGGATAGTTTCTATGGTGGATAGTACTATCCCCCAAGGGATAGTACTATGGATCCCTTGGCCGCTTTGCTGATAGTTTCGTTTCATCATCACTCGAGAGCTAAGCCACGCTTGAATCACTCTATCAGATCTTACTGACTAGAATAGTAATTTAATTAACCAAGAAAAGTTTTTTTCAGTCTTCTTAGGTCCGAATGATATATTTAAGAGCTCACAGTTGTGCTGAATGATATGACGCATTGTTAGTAAAGACATTGGAATCAGTTCTCTGTAGCTCACACATCCCACATTGTTTTTAGTATTAGTTGATGCAGTGTTACTTGTTTGTGACACTGCTGTTGAGTGGTAACACTTACTATTCTTTACCCACGTTTCTGGTTTCAGTGAATAAATAGACGAGGTTCACCACTGTATTGTACATGGTGGAAGGTAATGCTTGGAATTATATATTCTTGGTGTATTCTTGACTTTGCAGATGAAGACCTTTGAATCCGTATCAATTTCTGATAAGAAATGTCTAATATGTCTACTTCCTTCTGCATTCCAAGTTCTAATTAGTTTAATTCCTGTCGAGGGGAGGGAGTCATAATCACTTCATTTGACACTATCTCATAGTTCAATTTATTACAAATGAGAGCCCTGGCAATGCACTGTCCATTTTTACATTTCATAAGGCGATGTTACAGACATGTGCATATTGATATTTTGCACTTTGGAAACAGCTCGCAACACTAACAATTATGTAAACATAATTTAAACATTTTATTTGAAAAATAACCTACATTATTTAATATTTTTTCCAGATTTTTTCCTCCCCCTTCCTTTAGTTATATATCAGTTGGTTTAAAATAAGTATTTTCAGCCAAATTTTGAATTAATGTGTACCTCGATTATATTAACAATGCAAAAGAAAAACAAATATATCAAGATTAAAACGAATGTGAAATAGAGAACGAATCGAAAAAATCACTTGTGATTTGTCGCAGAATTTAAGTGTATTTGAAAATCAATTAATGCTGACACATTGACTAGTTAGAGGCAAAATCATTTTATTTTCTTAAATTAAAGTACGTTTTCTGAACATAAATTCTTTCAGAAAACCAAAGTGTCTACTGTACCGAAAATAAGTAAACTCTGGCTCCATCACCATTCTTTAGAAGAAGAAAAAATAATACTTAAAATTGTACAATTAGAATAATACAAGTGAAAATTCTTTCAAAACTGAATATCGTTGGAAAAAACAAACATTTGAAATGAATATATGAGTATAATCATATGATTTTAAGACACCACTTCAGGATGAATATTTCACACTTAAAATGAAATCCCTACTTTTTTAAATCTAATTTATTCACCACATTTTACGCTTATACACAATTTCATTTCATACTTTCTCAATTTTGCCTTTTATTCTAAGCATCAAGACGCTTACAAAACTTTGAACGTAGCCAAATAATTTAGCCACACCATGATGTCTAGCGGCTGTCACTAAAGCTACATGAAGGGAAATGAAAAAGAAAAGAAAAAAAGGATTCTGTTTATTTTTAGCGTTCATTTCCTTTCCCGTGCAAAATTAAAAGGTGGAAAACTCAACCAAGTTCGAATAACATGTTGCTTTTAAGAGTCAAGATTCTTGAAGTGGGCCATACTTTCGTGAATAATTACTCTGTTAAAACTTCTGAAAAGTCATCGGTGCGAGAGATACTTTTGCCTCTCACTGGGTTAAAACTTTATTCTTTATTTCTAAAATGAAACACCCCTTTAATTTAGGACAATGCTACCCAACACTGAACGCGAGAGATGTTCTTTTGTTTAACATATTTCCCACGGAATGCCGCCTCTATTTTATGTAGCATTTGTTATGGGTGAGTGAAATGAAAACCGTAACTAATTTTAAAATGCTAATTTTAATGATGCTTATCAAATGCAATATTTACTGAAGGAATTTAATTAGTAAAGTTGAACTACTTGTAAACTTAAGTGACATTTACATCACTTTTAAAATTGATAATCAATTCCTTAACAGTTTTTTTTTAAAATCCTAGTTCAACACCGGTATAGACGTCTTAGATATATATTGGCAAAATATTATTATAGGGATATTTTTCATAAAAGGAAGATGCTTTGAAAATATGTCATTATTTTTTCTTTTTTGGCAAAAAAATTGTCTTTAAATATATTTTCTTGCAATAAAACACATAAAGCCATTTTATATGTATATCCTAATTCAATTGACACTAAATATAAAAAAATAACTTATACTCATTTTCGAAATAAGGGTTCTGAACATATTGGGCACCTTCAGGTGTCCGACTACCGAAAAGTTGCAAAATTTGCCAAATATTGACAATTTTTCATGTTTTTTATAGACTATCTTATTAGCTTTATAAAAATACCAAGTATATTATTTTCCGTTCACTAGAACAAAAGCTACAAGTGTTTTAGTAAAAGCAGATGCCATTATTTTAAGCAAGATGCCATACTTTAAAAAACGCGTTTTACTCGAAATTGTTGGGTTTTTTTTTTGAAAATTCTTAAACGGGGGCAAGCGATTGCTAAAAATGTTTTGAATACAATTAACTATATATATATATATTATATATATATATGTATAAATTTCATGTGTATGTTCTGTTAACAGTAGAGATGTTATAACCTTCAGATTTATCAATCACTGTTTTATTACAAAATTTACAGTTTCTTATGTTAATATAATCACTGTGTTTTTAAGCAATTTCATATAATAATTAAGATAAAGTGCTCTAGTTTTTGTAAAAAAAATTAAAACACTCTTATATCCTGAAGGTTATTTAAATAAATTATAGTTTTAAAAAACCAGAAAACACGCTTTTATACTATATCGAACTAAAAAGTAATAATATAATTTTTAGTATGAGAATAAAATGATTAACGAGAAAATTAATGTCATTGGGGGTAAGAGAGTGGAGTGTTCTATAAATATATCAATTGTTATAGTTTCTAAATTCTATTCCTAAATGCTGAGTTAGTGTAAAAATTTAGTACAAAGCACATTACTTCTAAGCGTATTGCTTCATAAAAATAAAAATATTTAGCAAATATTTTATTTTTAGCATAAATTATATTTTTTCACATGCACGAGCCTTTTTTTATTTTCATTTTCATAAAAAGGTTTATATTATGGTAAGAAATTGCTAACACCCACCCACACTCCACTTTCTCACATACAGACCACTTTTTTTTTTGTTTTATTTCTATTAACCACAAGGGTATTTTATACTTGCATATAATTAGCTTTAAATTCAAAACACTCGCTTTTAGGGTTACACCGTATTCTTTTAGTCACTAAATCTGAAATTAGTTGCCAAATTTGAAAATGGTATATGCAATAAGTCGCCAAATCTGGAAGTGTGGTATATGGAATTGTCACCAAATCTGATTATCGTTATTCCCGACAATCCTGATAAGGACAATGGAACACAATTATGAAATTTTTGTATTGTCATCGGTCCTTGACAAGTGTTCAAAATTTCGAATTAATCCGACCATTTAAAGTGGGTAAAAATCGAGTTCTAAGATTCCGTTACATGCAAGTGAAACTTATAAAAACGTGTTAAAAAGGAGTAACATAGCAGCACATCAGAATTGAAAATTTATTCATAATTTTTTGGTAAAATTTGGGCCCCGTTTGTGTTGTTTTTTGTAAAATGTTACCAATTTTTTTCCCCCATTTTAGTAATAATAATTTCTTTTAATATCCTAATTTTAGAATATTTTTCTTAAAATGTATTAAACAAATTAAAAATCTTCAAAAAAATCCCCATATTTCTGGTTTTTTTTTTTTTTAAGAAAAAAAGTTTTTGCAAGTAGAGTCGGATTTTTAAAATATTGCCATTGATTTTGTTTGTTTTCGTATATTTTTTCTCAAGCTTAATCATATTTGTGTAATATTCGTAGTTTTTGTCTTGAGTTATTGAATTTATACTTTAAAATTTTTCTCAGGATATTAAAATAATATTCTGCTTTCATTAAATTCCAAGCCAAATATTTGATCCCCATGTTGCTACCCAGCATCATCCTTTTATAGGACGGACAGTATCTTTTAGAGCCTTCTAAGGTTATCTCGTGGTACCTTGTGCGGTGGAGTGCCATCATGTTGGACCAATACTCTTTACGGATGTCACTAAACAAAAGTCCTCTAGAAAATTAGATAGTATGTTCTTCAATAATGACAAGTATTGGGATTCCATTAACATGTCCTCGTAGATTACCGGGAAAATTAGTCTGGTTTTGAATATTCTACACTAGACATTTATCCACCAGTGCCCAAGGTCGAACTTAGATAGCACATCTAGGAATATTCAGAGACCAGGAATGGATGTTGTGCTTATTGTGTATAGTATTACGTGCAAAGCATGCCTCGTCCGTCCATAAAGTTTCGGCAAGAAACATTGGAGGGACCTCCAAGTGGTACAAAATAAAGTTACCCCAAACATAGAGTCTCTGATCATATCCTGCCATTAATGCTTGCACAAATGTCGGTGGTTAAACTGAGCACGTCGAACATTCAAAGTGTCATTTTATACCTTCTATTTTAATATCACATTACGAAAGGTGTTCTTATAATAATAGATAATGCTGGACAATTTGTAAACAATATTTTTTGTATTTTTTTCAGATAAGAACTCTATCCCCAAATTTATCTACGGGAAGTTTTATTTGTCATTATAGCGCAGGTAATTTACTATACCTAGATCCTTCTTTATGACTACAACTTCTTGCCATTCAGAATTTAGTGAGAGTGATAATTGACTTCACCAGGCACACTTTAAGAGGTGTGACACACAAAAAAAGAGATTGGTCTAATAAGTCATTGTGCTTACAGAATCAGTTCACAGTGACGGTATGGCCTTCAAAGTAGTTTCTTCAATATCCACACACGTCTGCATTCAGTGCTGCCGTTGCTGGTGACAGTTCAGGAACAAGGTTTTTGCAGTCCAATTACGATATCTTCTGCTTTTGCTTGAAATTTTTCAACACTTCCAGCAAGATTTAACTGTAAGAACAAAGTCACAATGGTGCCAAATCAGGGGAATAAGGAAGATGCCACATCATAGTAATGTTTTTGCTGGTCAGAAACTGCTTGACAGATAGGGACATGTGAGCGGATGCATTATCTTGGTGCAACAGCCCTCCATCACTCCCTAATTCTGAACTCCCCCCCCCTAATTCTTCATGAAGTACTTTTTGTTTTTAATCAAGTAGTGTTGATAACAGTCTGACCACTTATTTGAGTGGGAGCCCACTCATAT
This sequence comes from Trichonephila clavata, assembly GCA_019973975.1. NCBI lineage: Eukaryota > Metazoa > Arthropoda > Arachnida > Araneae > Nephilidae > Trichonephila > Trichonephila clavata. Next base: position 53,395 of record BMAO01022039.1, read on the forward strand.
CATGAAATTCGGTCATATTTTGGTATGCAATCACTGACCTTGGGCACCCAGCAAGTTTATCCTTTTCCCCACTGTCCCTTTCTCCTGAACGCCTCTTATACCATTAAAACACATGTGCATCTGACAAAGTTTCATCTTCATAAACCTCGGTTAATATTTAAAATGGTTTCATTCTGATTTCTTTACAAGAAATTTGATGTTGATTCGACATTTTTCCGGCAAAATGCAATTGCACGAATTCGGTTCTGACGCAGTGTTCCCAACTGGCGTCACCGATTAAGGCGAACTTGGCATCATGGATAGAATAGGTGCATTTCAAATTCTTGATTTATTACACCGACTACACATCACTCAATTTAATGAGTAAATTTAATTAACCCTCTCAGAAAGTCATTTTAAACTATTTATCATTATCTAAGCCAATAAACGAAACCAGTGAGCCTAATAACTCAATCTGTCAGCTCAGCAAATGCTCTACACATTGAAACTCCACCGATAACTAAATGGTGTTAAATCATGCTCTGTGAGTTGGTAAATCATGATACCGGCTCATGAGTGACTTAACCAGAAATGCTCATCCCCCCGACCGATATCATTCATTATTCGGTTTAATAATGGGGAAAAGAGAGGAGTTCCGTTTCCATGAGGAAGATGCTCAATTAACACCCCATTCAAATAGATGATGAGGTTTCGTAGTAGTAAACAGTGTCTTCAATTACCTTTAGGCTAAGTGTCAAGTTTAACAATAAAATGTTCAACCGGATATCACTTTTTTAATTTCAAAAAATGTTCAACCGATTATCTTTTAACTTTGCTGCATTGCATTTCAAAATGTGCTTTCAATGACGATGGTTTTACTTTTGAAAAAAGAGGAATATCAATGAGACATTTATTTCTTTTTATTCAAAGGAAATATTTTTTTTAGTAAAATAGCCCCTTGGAAGGTAAATCTTTGTCAACTTTACACTGAACAAAAAAAAATATTAGTAAAGTGGTGGGTGAATTCAGTACATGCATTGTCATCTGGTAATAGTTTTTAAGTAATTAGTTTGTTTTGCTTATAATTTGACTGTAACCTCAGCACAATGAATTGGATGAACTTCAATAATCTAATGATCAGGCAGCGTAAATGAACACAGAAAATTTTTCATATGATCATTAAGTTGCCAAAATTGTCACCAACATGGTACCTGTTAATCATTAGAGATAATGATACTTTTCGTATAGGGAACACATCAAAGACAAATTATTGAACTTTTTAATAAATGTAAATTACAGTTTTACAATATGAGCAATGAATATGAATAGTTGCATTACTTGTACAATAGGAGTTAGAGCATGCATTGTCATCTGGTCATAGTTTTTAAGTAATTAGTTTTGTTTTGCTTATAATTTGACTGTAACCTCAGCACAATGAATTGGATGAACTTCAATAATCTAATGATCAGGCAGCGTAAATGAACACAGAAAATTTTTCATATGATCATTAGTTGCCAAAAATTGTCACCAACATGGTACCTGTTAATCATTAGAGATAATGACACTTTTCGTATGAGGTAACACATCAAAGACAAATTAATTGAACTTTTTAATAAATGTAAATTACAGTTTTACAATATGAGCAATGAATATGAATAGTTGCATTACTTGTACAATAGGAGTTAGTATCCCGTTAGGCGGATATTGGGTAACTCTCCTAGTTATAATAAAATAAAAATGACTAAAAAAGACAAATATTGACCACAAAAAAAACAATTATGCAAATTTCATTAAAATATCTACAATTTTGCTACGATTTCTAACATGTTGGTGGACTTCATATGATTTTATAGACATTTTTTGACGATGGCGTACCTGAACGAAATCAAAATTGTACACAGTTGGCTTTTGCAGAATCGGGACCATAAACACCATTCACAGTTTGAGCCACTTGGTTTGCATCTTCGCCATTATGAAAGAAAAAGTGCAAAATGTACCGAATTTTCTCTTTGTTGACTTCCATTTTTAACGCCCTGTAACTCGCAACTGAATATAACAAACAAAAAACAATAAAAAGAACTTTTTTTTAGTGCAATTTGTCACCTTTCAAATGAGCATAAACCTGACATTGTTTGATAGTTACTTTACGAGATATTTATGATTGCAGTCAACTACAGAAAAAATAAAGTGGAATTCTTTTCCCCAAACTAATATTAATTAGATTTTCGTTAAAAAAACTCATGGAAGAATTTAGTGATAGATTATGTATATTTAAACAAAGGTCAAAAAGACCACTGGGCTGATTACTCTCACACAGCAGCACAGCCAGGTGCGTTTCTCGTGGTGCCGGGAGCATTCCTTTAGGAAAAGAACTGTTTTCAGCAACGAATCTCGATTTGAATTGAGTCCCGATGACCGAGGAAGAAGTGTCTGAAGAGGTATAGGGCAGCGCTGTTCTGCAATGAGCAGTTATGGTCTGAGACGATTTTTTTGTATTACAGCTAGATGCCATTGGTTATCACCCTTACACCACGATGATATATATTAACGAATTCCTCACCCCACATGCTATTGGCCCTCCTCTCACGGACCAATGGACTTCATTTCAACAGGATAATGCACAGTTTCACCCAGTACGCCATTGCACAGTTTGTATTCGTTCTTCCGACGCATTTTTATGACCAATGCGATTGACAGATCTCTTTCCAATATAGCATCTTTGGAAACTGATTTGAAAACTTCACAGAATATCCATAGACCATACCTATTTAACACACCAAATGAAACGTATATGACAAGAAAACCCCTATGATAATATAGGCCACAAAATATTTAATTGCCATAAGTGTTAACGTCTTGTTTGGCAATAATGGTACATCACATCTATTAGTTTTTCTCCCTTTTAGACTATTACCTTAGTGCGTCGCATTAATTATGCGTTTACTATTGACAAAATTTTGCACTTCCTTTTGATTTATGTAAATGTATGTGAAATGTTTGAGATAATAATTTCTTTAAATTCGATTTTTACAACCGTCACACTCCAAAGAAGCATGGGGACTATTTACGATTAACCTCGTAATCTTGAATTGTGTATGATAATCTTCAAATTTCCACACCAGGCCAAAGTAGCGAATTAGAATTTTTACAGATTTAAAATGCATCAGTCCCTTTGCATTTCAGGTTATTAGGGACTCCAGAACTCAAACTCACGACTCAACAACTCCGGTCACGAGTTGTTGACCATAATCCCACGGCTACTACGGCCGCTTATTTGTGACGAGGTATTCTTCTAATGATTAATATTCCAATATCGTTTCTCAAACTGTGTGATGCTCACTACCAGGGACGTGATAACCCTACTCGAGGGCGCAAGCATATCGAAAAGTCTATAGTAAAAGATTTAAAATAATTATCCATTTAATAAAAGGAAGCAAAACAAAACGCATTCTGACGTAATAAAAATAAAATACATATTCACACTGATATAAAATTCTTATAAATGGGTCAGTACGGCAAAAAATATTTGGTAATTAACTTATCAATATTAAATTAAAATCAAGTTCAGTAGTTACAATCCCATGGGCTTGTCATGTACAAAATTTAATACTTATTTTGATAATTTGTACGATTTACAATTAAAGTCGCATTGTAGCTTTACCGTTGAAGTTCATTATTATTGTAATTAATACATGGTTGTTGTATAAGGGGTGGCGCGATGAAAGTTATGACTGAAAATTGAGTCGCGAAAATAAAATTTTGAGAAGCACTGCATTACAAATATTGATGCATACAAGGATTTTTCTTGGTGACTTCAGGGAAAGAAATAATCTCCGACATAAAATTAATTCATTATATTTGAACATATTAGTAATAAATGTAGTTAATGTAGGAATTAGTATAAAATAATACAATGATAAGCAGAAAAAAATGTGGTTGAGAAAAGTTTTCATTGCTTGTTTCAAACACATTCTATTACAAAAATTATATACTGTCTTCGACCTAAAGCGTCGGTACTTAAGAAAGCAGTTGGCATGCAAAAGAACTTCAGTTACTACAGATCTAATTTCGACGAATCCTTAGAAGAATTTTAATTTCCCTCTAAACCAAATAATAGCTTCGAAGATCGTAAGAGCAGGCAATTATAAACCATGCATTGCAAAATGTAAACATTTTTGTCGGTAGTCAATAGCTGAAACGCTTAGAATTTGCTGATTTAGAATGTGCAATAAAAGATGGAGATTTGGGTAAACGACTACCTTTATAATAAAAATAAGCTTAAAGCGTATATGGGCTGAAATGTAAGAAAATTAGCAATGAAGACGATTGCAGAACTTTTTAAACTCTTATTTGCCTGGAAATATGTAGTTGCAAGCATACCTGCTTTATATAATACAAGCCAATTTGGGAAAAGCACTTATTTTCTATTTTTGCAAACACCATTGGCAAATGAATAAGATTTTAGATGGTTATAAAAATTAATTAAAATGCAAGTTAAGTAATTTATGACTGTATGTTTTGTCTCTAAGCCACACACACACAGCGTTTCTCAAACTGTGGAGCGCGCCCCCTAGTGGAGTGCTAGTATATTAAAAATTGAAAACAAAAGATTATTTTTTTAAAAAAATTCAATTTACTGAAAGTAAACAAACAAAATACATTTGGACATAATAAAATATAAAATACACATTTACACTGATATAATACTCTTATAAATGTATCAATATACTGCACTATGTATTTTATATTAATTTAACAATACTTAGTTAAGAACAACATTAATAATTAGCAATGATTTCATAGGTTGTCATACATAAAATTATATTCAAAAATTAACATTTATCTTGATAATTTGTACGGTTTATAATTACTGCCTTAACTGCCGATTAAAAGGTACGTGGTTTGCTCCCCATTGTCACCATTTTTTACGTAGGCCCGCGTATGTGATGCATTGGGGAGGGGGGGGAGAAAAGTAATAAATAAGCAAATCCTCTGAAATAAAGTAAATCCTTCGCAAACACTCTCAAGTTCCTTTTATTGCATTCATAGCCTTCAGAATAATTTTATGGATAGCGATGCACAAAAAGATCATACTGCGAAATGACATATATACTTTCGTGGCAATTAAGCTTTGGTTGAGCGAAACATTTATAAACGCCGGGGCACTTATGAGGTTAGAGTCGTATGTAGCTTTAACGTTAAAGTATTTTATTATTGAATTCAATACATTGTTATTGTATGGAGGGGGTGCGATGAATATTAAGATTGAATATCGGGTCGCAAATATTGAAACTTTGAGAATCACTGCTCTAAGCTTCAAATGTTAAACATTTCTTAAATAATTTTCTGCTAATTACTTTTAATGTATAATATAAGGTTATCCAGTAACAAATAATGATGTACCAAAAAATATTTAACATTTTAATGGAAAACCAAAAAGGAAAAATGTGTCTGGCATGTATGGAAAATTTCTTACACAAAACAATAAAATTTCAAATTCATTATTTTCCTCAATTAACTAGTATAGGTATTTAAAAATGAGATTCTACTTCTTAAAATGTGTTGGGAGGAGGAGGAAGTTGCATGCATATGACATAAATCCCTTTACTTCAAAATTTAATTTTTAAAACTTAGGAAAGCATCAAACTATTAAACATAAAAATTAATAATTTGCGCCGCATAAATAATTAGCGAGCTTTTGAGTAAGAAAAATGAATGAAAATATATTGGCTATATTCAGTGTATTTTGAGTTCCAAAAAATGTGTTAAACAAATAAAATTACAACTTGAAATTTGTTTTTGGATATTCCTGGGCATTAAAACCACAAAGATTTGAGTTTTAAGCATTTTTCAATAAATTGTTAATTAACGTCGTTACTTTTTTTTATAATAATTTATACTTAATGCAGAAAAATAATGGATTTTCCTGAACGTTTCTTTAAAACTACCCTAATATTTTATAATGATAATGAATCATAATAATAAAGAAAAAAACTGTTTATATATGCGAGATGCTATCGGAAAGTTTCCAACCATATAGTATTTCAATTGTTTCTGTGAACTCTGAGACAAAAGTGTTGGTTCAAATTACATTTACACAATTTTACTCAAATTATTTCAATATTTGACTTCAAGGTGTAAGCACGCAAATTTGTCATTTGATTTATTTTCTTTTTCCTTTGTTTCTTATTCGTATTTTTGGAGTACTTGCGATCTAGCAATAGACGGCAAAATCGAGCTGAGAGTATTTTCAAAAGGTAGCGAGGGGTTTAGATAAATTTTCAGTGGAAATACTTGAAATTTCTCATAAGACTGTTGGTGATTGTACTTTAAATTGGACAATGTGATTTGGATGGTGCTCGCATTTCAAGGTGGGTCATTATTCATTTGAAGATGTTAAGCCCCCAGGGTCGGCAATCTTTTAGCTAAGTCTTGCCAATCTACCAATATGATTCTGTGCATCACTCAGTAGGACATTTTTGAAACAATTCGATTTCCGTAATAATCCATGCAAAATTAGAGAATAGATGTCAATAATACAGATTTACAGTTTTATTATACATAAATTTTGCATCATTTAAAAATATGCCTTATCATAAAAATAAACAACATAAAATATAATAATTTCTTCATGAAAAAAAAATTTAACAATTTTAATTGTACACATATTTTTTAAACATATTTATTAAAATAAGAAACAAACAGCGTAAACTATAAGTATTTTTCTTCTTTATAGGTAAAAAAAAAATTAATGCAAACTTAGCGCTGCCATTGCTCTACTTTCATATCGCAAAATCAGGGGTACAATGTGTGTCTTTCAATTTGACACAATTCTGAGCATCCAATTTTTAAACAAATTATTTGTGGACTCGAAATATTTTTATGAGAAAAGATTTATTACTTTGACAAGTAAAAGCCAAATTGGAAAACAGAGTGAATGCAATTTTTTCTCTTCAAACAATTAAATATTCTCCAGCAAGGACATTCAATAATTTACAAAATAACTGTAAATTTATCTTTAAGAGTTATCTTTCAGATTTTTTCGTAATTCTGTAAATTTCCATTACAAATTTATCAACTTCCATCCACTCAAAAATTGGCAAATTTGTAGAGTAGTGCAGAGTGGCACTGAGAATCGTACGGCATGCTACATATGGCACGCCTGCCATAGGTTGCCGATCCGTGTGTTAAACGTTCATAGTGATAAAACATTAGGAAAAGAAATGAAAATAGGTGAACAATTCCTGAACTCGCAAGAGAAGATCCTTCCCTAACTTTTCAAGAACTTTCTGAGAATATTCAAGTCGGTTATGGAGTTGGCCCAGACAGAAGCAGAAATTGATCATGGAGTGCATTATTGCGAAGTTTCTTTCACACATACACAGGGCTCTTGACAAACAATCAAAAGGAAAAGTAAGGATGATTTTAAATCCATTGAAAAGCTAATGAGAATCCTACATTCTTTTCCGAAGTCATAACAGGTGACGAAATTTGTAGATTCACGATAATGATCCAGAAATGAAAGTGTGCTCTTCCATTGTTAGGATTGCTATTTTATTTCTTAGTTCAGGGCGCTTTTGGAATACAAATAAAAAAACATGCTTATTTTGTTTGTCGATATCAAAGAGATGGTTCATCACGAGTTTGTCCATCTAAATGTTGTGGTCAAATCTGAATTTTTCTTTAATATACTAAAGAGTTACAGAAAAAATATGCGACGAAAACAAGTAAACTTTTAGCGAGATGGGAACTGACTTTTTTGTTACTATTAAGCACCTGTTGCTCCTTCCTGAAGACAACACGGTTCTTAGCTCACAGCAGTGTTTCTGTGTGTGTTTCTCCACATATTTCCTTGGACTTTGAATTATCCCAGAAATTTAAACTTAAAAGATGGCTTTTTGCAACACCGTACTTGACTTTTAACAAGAATCATGGAAAGCCTTTAACAGTTTTCCAGATAATGACTACAAGAATGCTTTCGAGAATTAAAAAAAAACGTTAATATCGGTATATATGTCTACAATATGACTTTTTTGAAAGAGATGATATCCAAATTTAAATAAGTTCAAACAAAACTTATTTTTCATCAATTCTGGCAATTTTTTGATAAACCTTGTATGTTGTTCTTTCCTGATTGAATTTTTTAGTTAGTTGTATGTAATTATGTGTCGATAAAAAAAGGATATTCGTTGATCAATTCAATTAAAAATATTTTATTTTTGTCTTGGGGGAAATAATACTTAGTAAAGTTATACATTTTTAGTCTTTTAATCCCCAGTTGCGCGAAACTAAGTCATCACTCATTAAAATTAATATTTATTTTCACTTCACACTAGAAACAAAAATGCCATCTCTCGTATTTCTGTAAAAAGTATTATTTCACACATTCTTGAATATTTATTACATTACATTTCGTGAAATGTATTCCAGTGGTAAAGGGTTCCTTTTTAATTAGCCCATCTTTTTAATAAAGCTGTTTTCGAGGATAAATTGGCTTTAAATGTTGATTTCAAGCCTCATTTTAAATGATATTTTCAGTCACAATGGGTGAGAAGTTAACTTTTCAAGATGAGATGTTATTAAAAACGACTTTACTTTAAATCTGGGCTAATCTTTAAATCTGGTTAGATTCATTTCTAAATTTAAGTGGCTTAAGTAGTTAAGTGATACATATAATGAGCATTTATAACAATTTTATACTGTACAAACTACTTAAAAAGACCTTGCTCATCTAATTTATTTTAAAAATACATGAACTAAAACATGAGTGCTCTTTTAAATTATAATTATGTACTCATAAATCTATAAAATATATATTAATTAAATCTAACTCTGGCATTAATCACTACTTTTGATTACTTTTTACAATCTACTATATCTTAGAATAATTAAAGTTAACATTCATCACTCATTCATTTTGTTCAAAATGCCAATATACCTTTTTAATCGAAAAATACATCAAATTTTTTCAAACAGTTTACGGGGGAGTGAGTGAGTGAATATTAACGTTCCACTGTTCAGTTACACGAGGGCTTTTGGAAACAGTTTACGGGATAGTTAGCCTAAAAATGACCGAATTTTCGAATTTGTTTTTATTGCCTCATTTTAATTGTGTGAATTTCCTAAAAAGGTTTTCAAATTTTCGTAGATCTAACTATTTATTTTGGCAATTTTAAAGGAACTTGGTATGCGATTTATGCAAAAAAAAATTTAATTTAAGGATTTAAAAAAAAAATTTCGGTTACCTTCTATATATGTATATATGTAAGACAGATTTTTTGCTCAAAATTTCATAAAAAGCTAACCATTTAATTTTTTAACAAAAATAATTAGATTTGATTTTTTGACCGATTTTTGTCAATAGAATCGTATTGTGTCTGTCCCCTTAACTTGTTTTAATTGTATATCGAAATCGAAAACAGAAATTAGAACACATCACGTTCACATTTACAGTTATTTCATTTATTTTATTAGCCTTTAAAACTTTAAATGACTTTTTCTCAGAGTTTTATTTTCCACAATAATATTGTACTTTAAATTCCTAGGCTTTTTTAAATTTTAAAAATTTTGTGGTGATTTCGTATAGTATGCTTTGACATTCAGTGCTTGGAATCCGGATTCATGTGTGATAAATTATTTTTAAATCATGAAAGTTTCAAATAGCTGCTTTTACTATTTTTTATAAGATCCGACACTAAAAAAAAATTGTAAAAATAAAAATAGTACAGGAAATGCCAATTCCATGCCCAGAATTATGACGATCACTTCTAGGAATACTAGGAAAAAAATTGTTTATACATATTAAAATTTGCAAAAGTACTGGGAATTTGAAGTATTATAATGTTTTTAAAAAATTAAAACTTTAAATAATTCTTTAGTTAAAAATTGTGATTTTCTTCGGAAATAAGTATATATTATGTGTATTAAAATGGGATATACACAAGCAGTTTTATATAAGTATATAAGTAAATAAAAATTGTATATATTCCTCAAACTTTCAAAATTGGCGACCCCATTTTCAGTGATAAATTTCATCTCCCCCCCCCCCCCGTAAAACAACAATATATTGAATGCAATAATAATGTACTTTGACATTACAGCTGCACAATACGACCTTAATTATAAACTAAAAAAATTATTAAGAAAAGTATCAAATTTTGCATATGCTACTTTTAAATAATAGGATAAATATTATTATGCAGGATAGCATGACGGGGGGGGGGTAATCATGAGACTTTTAATTTCTAATTTTTAAATTGGAACAGATTGCAAAATAATTTTTATTTAAACTAAATATTTATATCAAGAAATTTGTACTAAATCACTACATGAATTTTGAGCAGAAGTGGATGATGTATTTTCTACACAGAAAACAAAAGGATTTTTCGTATAATATTCCCATTTTCATCATCCTACCTTTGTGAAACCAAATTTTCTGCGATAACAAAATATAGCTCTCAGCTAAATATAGATAAAGAACTTAGATTGCCAATTTCTAACATTAAACAATCCTTAGAAAAACTATCCTTTGCATGGGAGTTCATGGGAATCACTAGTTATTATTATACTTGTTCTTAATATAGTATTGATAAATTGATTGTCAAATATATTGTTCAGTACTGATACATTTATACTGGTAAGTATGTTATATCAACGTAAAAAAGTATTTAATAATAATTCAATTTTAACTATTTCTTATTCAACTTTGGAACAAAACTGTCCTAAGATGAGTTCTTTGAATCATCAAAATATTTTCATACTACTCATCTGCAAACTTCTATTCCCTCATCAATATATATATATTGTTACAACTTATTCCTGTAATACTTACTTACCAAACAATTTATATTTCTTCAACTAATAAAAAACTATTTTTATTATTACTTCTCTCAAATGTTCATTAACATAAGTGTACGAATTTTTCATCAATTACCAAACACACGAGAGTCAATCTATTCAACTTTTGATACTTGACTAACAGATCATCCGTCTTGAATTAACTGTACCCAGTTAACTCTCGAACCGCTTCCTATTACTACATTATTTATTTGTCTCCTACAATCATGCCCACAGTCTGTGCTGTTTATGATTGGCCCAAATTTACGGCCATCTCGGATTACTCGCCATGCGAAAGTAATAGACTTGCATGTCCACGCGCGTGACTCACACTCCGACCCCCTAATTGCTCGGACAAATGGACATTGGTGGACGCGGTGAATTATGACTTCATCGCCCATTAGTTACATGAGCCGTCCGCGACAAATAATTCGGACAGATTGGAAGCAGGCCCTGCAAATGGGGTCAATGATGACGAGAGGAGGGGCGATTTCAATTGACCGAAAGTTGACCTTTGGGATTACTCTTGTGACTGTAGTGGTTCCATTTCAATAGTATGAAAGCTTTCCTTGAGTGTGTTGTAGACTTTCTTTTTGTTTAAATCGAAGTGCAAAAACTGATATTTCGAATGCATTTAACCAAATTGATTTTTTCTTCCTAAGTCAAATAAATTTGATTTAATTTGACATTTAAAAATAAAATAATATTTTCTCAGTTTACTTATATAAAATGAATAAATATGTTTCTTTGAGTTTTTTTAAGTAACCTGAGCTGACGTTTAGTACAGATTTAAAAAAAAAAATTTTACTTTTATCTACATACTAGCCGTTACCCACCCGCTTCGCTGGGTATTTCACGATGTTTTATAAATATATACTGTTTATATATAAATATATATATATATATACATAAATTTTTGATATCTAAGCCCTAGCATTAAGAATTCGATTATGTTGAAAAATATAATTATAACTGTAACTCTCGACTCTTGATATAAAAAAGGAAAGATCTTCTAATTTGTATTTTCTAAAAGTCTCTAAAATTGAAGTATAGAATGATGCTTGCACTTTCGTAACCCTATAAGAAAGTGGATTTCCGCAAAATCAATTTTTGGTGGATCTCTACTCTGTAAATACTACTCCAATATAACTGTTCTTAGCAGATTTAAATTTTAAAAAAAAGGAAAATGCAAACCAAATTCCATTATTATAGTCCTTTTTGTTCGAAAAAAGGCGATTTTTTGTCAGCCCCAGTAACCCCCTGCTCAACCAGGAGTTGATTTCCGTAAAATACATTCTTAGTAGTCTATTCAACAAAAGAAACATGCTTAACAAATTTCAAGTACGTGGATATAACTATTCAAAAACAGTAATTTTTTTTCTATAACTCCCCTTAACCCTTCACAACCATCCTTAGGGGTCGATTTTTGTTTTACTTTTTGTTAGAAAACTCTGTTCCAAGGAAGAAACGTGCCTACCAATTTTCAAGCGGGTAGATGTAACAGTTTAAAAACGGAAATATTTATCTATTACGCCCCTTAATTCCCTGAAATGAAACTTGTGGTTTGATTTTCGCGAAACACATTTTGTAGCGGTTCTCTACAATACGAACGGAATCTACTAACCAAATTTCAAGACTGTACGTCTAATACTTTAAAAATGGGAATAATTATTTATGACGCTCCCTGAGCCCCCGCGACGCCACTTGGGGTCGAGATTTTCACAAAACACATTATATAGCGCATCTTTATTCCATGAAAGGATTCTGCTTATCTATTTCAAGACTGTACTTCCAGTAGTTTAAAAATGGAAATAACTATCTAGAACTCTCCTTGCGCCCTGTAACGCCACTTGGGAGTCGATTTCAACGAAACCATTTTGTAGCGGATCTCTACCCTATAAGAGGAATATGCTTACCCAATTCCAAGATTGTACGTCTAATAGTTTAAAAGTCGGAATTTATAACGCCCCTTAACCCCCAACAACACAGCTTGGGGTTAATTTCCTTAAACTTATTTTGTAGCGGATTTTACTCCATGAAAAAAACATACCTACCAATTTTCAAGCAGGTAGGTCTAGTAGTTAAAAACGGAAATATTTATCTATTACCCACCCCCTTTAATCCCGCGCAACACCAATTGGGGGAGCTATTTTCACAAAACCCATTTTGTAGCTGATCTCTAATCTATGTAAGGAATCTAATTATCAAATTTAAAGACTGTGCATCGAATAGCTTAAAAATGGAAATAATTATCTAAAACGCTCCCTAAGCCCCCCCCCCCCAACGCTGCTTGGGGGTCGATTTTCACCAAATTCATTTTGTAGCGGATCTCTACTCTATGAAAAGAATCTGCTTACCAAATTTCAAGATTGTACGTCGAGTAGTTTAAAAATGGAAATAATTATCAACGCCCCTTAAGCCATGCAACGCCACTTGGGGTCAATTTTCACGAAACCCATTTTGTAGCGGATATTTGCTCCATGAAAGAACTATACCTACCAATTTTCAAGCAGGTAGATATGATAGTTTAAAAACGGAAATATTTATCTATTACGCCCCTTAATCCACCGCAACGCCACTTGGGGGGGCTATTTTCACAAAACTCATCTTGTAACTGATCTCTACTCTATAAAAGGAATCTATTTATCAAATTTAAAGACTGTGTGTCTAATAGTTTAAAAATGGAAATCATTATCTAATACGCCCCCTAAGCCCCCGCAACGCCACTGGGGGTCGATTTTCACCAAACTCATTTTGTAGAGGATCTCTACTCTATGAAAGGAATCTACTTACCCAATTCCAAGATTGTGCACCGAGTAGTTTAAAAATAGAAACAATATTTATAACGCCCCTCAACCCCCCGTAACACCCCTTGCGTTTGGAATTTCAAAAAATCCGTTCTTAGCTGATCTCTACTCCATGAAAGGAACATGTCTACCAAATTTCAAGTCTGTAGTATGAACAGTTTGGGAGATATCGTGATTAGTCAGTCAGTCAGTCAGTGAGTCGCTTTTCTCCTTTATATATATATATATTATTTTCCGTATACACTTTCTCTTCTTTTATATACTATGAAATGATTCTAGATTATTAAATAATCCATGACACCTGTTAAATATTTGGTGTTCAAATGTAATGAAATGCAATTTAAGGCGTGGAAGAACACACTAAAATCAGCATTTTTCTTCAGGAAGAATGTTAATTGTGCACTAAGGCATTATTAAGAGTTAGATGTAAATATAGAAACGTAAATTGTTTGTACATAAAATCATAGACAAGGTGTTTCCTTATGCCAACATTTCTCAAACTGTGGGGGGGGGGCGCCCCTAGGGGGCGTGATAACTCATCGAGGGGAGCGCGAGCATATTGAAAAGATGTAAACAAATAGTTATTTTAAAAAATTATAAATTTGCTGAAAGTATACAATTGCAAAATACATTCTAACATAATCAAAAATAAAATACACATTTACACTGAAAAAATAAACATGTAAATGTATCAGTACTGCACAGTATATTTCATACTTAATATAAACAATACTATGAGAGCAAGTTTAATAATTACCACTGACCCCATGGGTTTGTCACATATAAAATTCAAAAATTAACATTTATCTTAGTAATTTATACGGTTTATAATTAATTCCTTAACTGCAGATAAAAAAGATACGCGATTTGCCTCCCAATGCCACCATTTTCCACGTAGGCACTCGTATGTGATGTATTGGGGGGGGGGAGGAATAAATAAGCAAATCCTCTGAAATAAGTAAGACCTACGCAAACATTGTCAAGGTCCTTTTATGCGTTCCAAAGTTTTCGGAATAATTTTATGGATAGCAGTGCACAGAAAAGATCGCATTTTGGAAAGACTTATATATACGTCCAAGGCAATTAACGCTTTGGGTGAGCGATATGTTTATGTACGCTGGTGGGACTCAAGAGGTTTAAGTCGTATTGCACCTTTAGCGTCAAAGAACAGCATTTTTTAATTCAATGAATTGTTATTGTAAGGAAGGGGGGCGCGATGAAAATTACGATTTAATAATGGGTCGCAAATATTGAATGTTTGAGAAGCAATGCCTTATGCAATAAGTACTCAAAAATAAGTCTCCTACAACTGTAATATGAGACTGGTAAAGTGAATAGATTGACTGGATAAATTTTAAGGATACAGTCGTGAGTTATTTCTCATAATGGGGCCGCCACAAGAGATAGAACCACACACTATGAATTCTGCCATCTCTATTCTACCTTCAATCCCTCCGTCGACATTTTTAAGCACATTTTCATGCTAATGCATTCTTTTAAGCAATCTTTATAAGCATTTCTGCAAAGTAGTTACTGTCTAAGGTAGGAGGGGGCAACTTGTTTTGCCCCGTAAGCCACGTTGTGTGAGCGAAAGATACCAGAAAGCCGCACCTTTTTTTTTAAATGCTTGCACTCATTATAAAATAATAAATATAAGTTTAATAAATTTGTTGCAGTTTTATTCAATTTATTTATTATGCTGATTTCATATTAGCTGTAGCTGCACACACATGCCCATTTAATTTTAGAATCAGTTAAATGAGACAAATGTCACCTTCCTTATTTTCCTATCATTTGTAACAAATTAGGTCTTCTTATTGAGAACATTTATAAACCTCGTGCAACACATAATGTATCACACAGAGGCCTACAACACAAAGGAAAGAAGTAAGGATTACAGCACAAACATCCATGCCTTCTCCGAGATTCTAATCCAGGGCCTACGGCACCCCAGTCAGATTCAATAATCGCTATACCGGATGGGCGGTAAATCAGGTATTAGCAACAATAAATCTAGAGTGAGATTACTTGTTACAGCTCTCGTCAAAGCCTGTAAGTTAAAGTTGTTCAAATTTCAACTTCTACTCTTGTTTATTTTCATGCAAGGAAAACTTTGTTCACAAATATATGTCGATTAAAATAAAAAAGAACAATTTCTCCACAAATTTCTTTATACATGGGCAATTCTTTGTGACAAAGATTTATAAAAGTTAGTGTCATAGCGTTAAATATTTTCTTTCACTCAGATCTGACTTCAAAAAAATAATAAGTTTCAGCTGTAGCTTCTCAGATACTGTATCAATATCAACGGTAATGGGACAACAAAGTAAATTGAACTTAGGCTCTATTTGCTTAAATACTTGAAATCTTCTTATGACCTTGTCCTCTGATCTCTTAGTAAGAACACTTTCATGTACTTTGTTTTCCTAACAAAGTGAAATAAGTTGTGATGGATCTGTACGCGACCTTCTCACTAATCCTCTTGGGGAAACTTTGGGGCTTCCCTTTCACGAAGAAACCCTGATATGGAGATTAGTTTGACTATATAAAGTCAGAGTTTTGTAGTTGTAAGAATAGAAGGAGCGGGGGAACTGTTGTGGTGATACGCAGGTGAGATTTAATTCATTTTCACAACTTGAGTAAAGAACGGAGTTTACCACTATACTAAATTAGTGGATTCAGAATTTATAGTCTAAGATAGATTAGGTTAAATTAAACTGATTACTTGTGCTTGTTCACTTACGGTTCATTACCTTCTTCATATCACTCCTAGGGCCTCCTCTTGTAGTTTAACTTGTGGTTGATTAGTGTGCTTGAATAGTAATAAAATAGTAATTATTAGGGGAGTTTTGGTCATGCTTTGTTTCCCCCCACACAATTAGGTAGGCAGGACGATGAGGAAGCGACTTCAAATGGAAGTCGCTCACAAAGTTAAACGCGGAAATGCTTAAGACGTAAAATCGGTTAACGCGAAATAATACAACGGTCCCGACGAGCTACTATGTATTTTCCTACATTGTTTTTCCTCTGAACATGAAACGAAAATCGCTTAATACTAAAATATTTCCCTTCTGGGAATGAAAAAAATACAAAAAACATCAGCTGAAGTTTGAGAAAGTTTCTGCATTATTGGACGGTTCAACTGTATCCCATCGGTAGAATTCGTTGCAATAGATGATGATAATGCACGCACAGCCCCAATTATGGCAAGCAAAGACATTTTGAAGTTTATTCAAAGCTCAAAAATTATCATTCAAGTGGATTCCGACAACTGAAATGAAATTACTAATGCGGATCCTGTCCCCACGTCATCCGAAAGGAGGAACATCACGAAAAGTATGCGCAGTTATTTAGACTCACATTCCAATGGTGAAAAGAATCACAAATAGGAACAATTTAATGCGAAAAAAAGACAATGCAAAGAAAAATATCAGATCATTTTCCAAAAACTTAGTAATTTTTTTTTCAAAAAACTTTAAACTCTTGTATTAAATTTCTTGTATGTGTAAATGTTGTATTAAAGTTCTCGTGAATGTTTCTGTTTCATTGATTTTTATTAAATACATGCACTTATACATGTGTATGTATATAAAAAGTTATCTTATAAGTTTAATTTTGTTGAATATATGGGGACTTTTTCGCAATACTTTTTAACACGAAATTCTTTTAGCATGTAAAAATATATCAGCCCCCTTAGTTTCTTGTTAAACGATTTTCACTGTAGTGAATAATACATAATCTTTAATCACGCATGGGTAAAAATTATCGGGTTAAAGTGGATTTTCAACCTTTCTTGGTTGGCCACTAGTTGCACACCCCTGGTCTAAGGTATAGGCCGATGGTATAGAATATTTTTTACATCATATATCTAAAAAATCATATTTCTTTCATGACATTTTTTGTACAGTTTAACCCACCTTTCATTCCAAAAAACGCTTGTTGTAGATTGTTTTACAGTCCCTTAAACTTAGTTTGAAAACTTATGTTGTTATCATCTATCTTCTTTATCCAAAATTTTAAATTATCAATTTTTGAATCACTTCTTAATATCACATTTCTAGTATCTCTCACCTAGAATATGTATGTGTGTGTTTAAGTTTACTTCTATTAGTTCAATTATTTCTAAGAAAATAAGCTTAGAATTTGGATTTTTGAAAAAAAGTTAACCATGTGTGTGTGTGTGTGTGTGTTTTCAAATATATATTGTCATTCTTTCATTCTAAAAGTTAAAATGCTGCTAAAAAGATCATAGCTTATTTTTTGTTTTTTTTCACAGTAGTTTAAGTCCAACGCCAGCATAAAGTATTAATAATCCGTATTTGAAATATAAATGAATTTTGTGCCTTCAAAAAGTAATTTTTTTTAAGATTTAAGAAGATTAGAGTATTAGCTAGTATCATGAGGAAAAAAGATAATGACATGAATTTGTTTATAAATGGCATTTAATTATTGCAGAAAAACATGTACTTTTATCCATTTTAAGTACAGATTGCAAAATATAAAAGAAAATATAACTTAAATCGTGTCATATTAAAAAATCATTTTTTTAATGAAATTCCGGAATAAAGGGTCAATGACTGCTTTTATCCCTCGAATCAAAAAGTAGTCGTGTATATTGTAGGAAAACAAATCCACCTATTTCTATTTCTTTTTTTTCCTCCTTTTCTTTTAAATCCATTAATGTCAATTATGTTATTTTTTGACGAGTGTAGCGAATCGAAAATATTCCATTTAGAACTTTTTCTCTTCCTTCCTAACAACCAAAGGATTTTTTTTTCAAATCTCATTTTCATTTTTTTCCCCTTCGTTCAAATACATTCATAGTTCGAAAAACCGTATCGTGTTTAGTGTACTCAAACAGAAAATTACATTTGAAAAAAATTTAAAAAAAAAAAGTTATGAAGAAATTTAATTCAATACGTAGAAAAAAAATATTTCAATACTTAAGTAAATTGCTAGTAAGCAAAAACTGTTTTACTGCATAAATTTTTATGTTTTAAGTACAAAAAGTTAATCAAGGAAACTGCCTGAAGCAAGAGAAGTTTAATAAAAACGACAAATTTAGAACGAAAATTTTTAAATGAAGAACATTTTTTTAAAGTAATGATGGATTAATTTGATCTTTGTTTGCCTGCTCGTAAAAATGAAACCCCAAAGAAGAAAAAAATACTTTAAAGTTAAAATAAACGTGAAGAAATAAGACTAAAGAAAATTTTGGAAATTTTTTTGGAAATGACCTTGCTTGTTTTCTGGCTGTTAGTCGGAATAAAATTTATTTATTTGGGCATTATGTTATAACTTTTTATAAAATATGATGTTCTCGAATATCTTTAAAGAATGATTATGTATAATTTTGTATCAATCTTTTAAGAAATAATAATAGCACAATCACAATGCAATTAAAAGTACAGTTTGATTTATTTAAGCCATTTTGTATTATTTTTGTAACTGATTTGGATTTTTAAAGAAGAGGCATTCTTTGAGCAGAATATTTTTATTCAGTAGAAGAAAAAAGTTGATTGTAAAAATTTCTGTGAATATTGAGAATACTTTACAAGCAACATTTTGGATGAGATAATAAAGAAATTTGACTGACTACGAGTCACTACAGTAGTTAAATATATTGATCTTATCCTAGTCATTAATATATATCTGAAGTTAAGGCGCAGGTGAAGGTATCCCACAGAAAGTCATTTGGTTAAATGAGGTTTATGAGACAATTGTTCGAGACTGGCCTGTGCTTCCATCTAGTGGTCGAAATGTTGGTAATCAATTCTATACCGCGGATTCGAAATGTGAAGGAAAGGTGTGAATTCTGATGTTTTTGAAGAAAGACAATTTTTTATATTTATATCAATTGCCACAGCACATGATATACTTTTAAGAAGTATCATGGGTTACATAGCTAATAACATATCAGCTGCTGTGTTCTTTATGAAATGCTCAGTTATTCATTCCATTGAGTGAATGAGTGATTGTGGGGTTTATTGACGCAAGAACCGATTTCGGCTATGTTTGTTTTAAATACCATAAAATTTCAAAAAAACAGTTAAATCTTTAAAATAATCACATGAATCATGTATAAAAGAGCTAATATTCGTGGAAATCGTACTAAAACTTCATTTGTAATTGTTACACTATTACCAGAAGGCGAAATTAAAAATACATTAAAAATTTGTAAAACAGGACGTTAAATCAGATCACGACATTTATTGAAAACATTAGTTAAATTATTTCTTTCGTTTTCTAGTAGGGATCATGAAATGCTGAAAACTAGTCCGTATATGATCAACCATTAATTTTTCATCAACATTATATATAATCAAATTCTCGTCTTCAAGGTATAAAGAACAAAGCTTTTCTTCGGCGTATGGGATGTCATTTTTATTTTAACTGTCCGTCGAAGGATGACTCATTTTTTAAATAGGTTTCCCTATTATTTTGTTCTATACATGACAAAATACATACTACTTTTACCTATTTTCTTTCAGATGTATTGCTCAAAACTTTTGCATTTTTAAACTGTAAGTGACTTTCCATTTGAGTGACTGAATGTTAACGTCACACGGCTCAGCTACACGAGGGCCTTTGGTGACGGACCTCGTTATTTTGAACCACGGTGAAATGACGAGGACCACATGTGAGCTGGCAGACCTCTCTCCTACATACCACACCAAAGGGAGGACGTTTGAGTTCTCGGCAGATTTAACGTGCATCGCTCTCCTAAACGGAGGGTCTTCAGTGGTACTGGGCTCGAACTCATGACATACAAGCCACGATCAAATACCTTGACCTCGGGCAATATCCTATTTAAATTCCTATGACACAACTCATAGACGGAGGAAAAAGGCAACCTCTTTCAGTCAAAAGACCTGAGCACCAGAAGTACAGGACTGACTTAGCTCATTTGCCTGTAGGTATTTAGCTGGGTAAAGTGGAATGACTTTCACGCCTACACATATTGCCAGAAACATATTGATAAAAAGACTTGGCTCGTCCCCCCAGTTCATATTTGGTATCGAGCTGACTTCCCTGGAAGATCCCTTACTATGAATTGCGACAGACGCATTCAGACGGTATTTTCCAGATCTCTTAGTGGACATTTAAGAAGCCTTACCTTCCAGGGTGGTCATAAAACCCATTCGATTTGCCCAAAATGTAACATCGAGCAGGCTTCCCCGACTCATACTCTTGGGTGCCTGGATTTGTCTTACGACGACTTGCTAGGTCTTTCTATGCTAGTATATGACTTTTTGAGTGTGAATTAACTCATAGATCTCGTCTGGCATAAGCTAGACAAGGAGACAAGTGACAAATTCATATGATCCCAAGGGTTCTCCGTAACTAATGATAATATTTCGAGGCACGATACTCGTCAACGTACTGTGCACTGTATATCATGAATGACACCTAAACGGATTCGGCAATGAAGTGTGAATTATGTAAATCAATAATTTCTATGTACGTTACCTTATATGTTATAGGCAGTGATCTGCAAACTTTTATTAATCACCTACCCTAAAATGAAAATAATTATAAAAAGTACCCACTTCCCACACACGCAATCCACATATGTAATCAGGACCCCCTTAAAGATGAATCTACCTGCCATTTGGGACGCAAATACTATCCTTTGGAGACCCTTGTTATAGAAGATACAGTAGAACGTCGTTTATCCGAACGTTTATTATCCGAAGCGTCAAGCATCTGAATCAAAATCCGGATACGTTTTCGTACAGTGCAATGCTCAACAATTGTTTCGTGTGAGACCAAAAGTAACAGGAAAATCCAAAGTGAGGAATATTTGGGGAATTTCACTTATGTAATTTGGTAAACATCTGCTGGGAATATTAGGTCAGTTTCTGTCCAAGTGAGGGATGTATAAATGCTTTATTGTTGAGTTCTGTTGATGTAACAGAACACTGCGGATTTCAAATGCTAAATGATGACGAGATTGTGACTTCCGTGCAAGAAGAATCCGACCCTGTCAACATTGAAACGGATGAAGACGAGGACAACAACAACGAAAGTAGCAAGGGTCCATCAAATGCTGAAGCGTTTTTCTGCGTTAGAGATAGTTATGGACAGAGTGCTGTCCTACTCAACTACTGCTGCTCAAGAGAATCAGAGACCTTACAGCGAAAAAACGAAGGTGTACAATGGCACAGCAAAAAATAAGTAATTATTTCCCACAATAAAGGTAAAATTGCGATATTTTGCACCTATTTCGCTTTTTCTTCAGGCACGTTTCCCACATGTGAGGATTATCAATATTCGTAAAGTGTCCGGTTTCATATACTGCATAGATCACATTCAGTTTTCGGTTATCTGAACAATCGCGTATCCGAACGGTGTCCGATCCCAATTGATTCGGATAAACGACGCTCTACTGTATTATATTTTTAGACAAAAAAATACTGTCTTTATTTATTGATTTGATAAAAAAATGAATTTGCGTATTATCGAATTTAAAAGTATGTGACAGATTTATTTCCTACTTTCTTCAAAACCTATATTGTGCAATTTCTTCAAAGGGGCCATTGTAGCCTAGTGGTCAAGCTATCGGATCGTGGCTGGCGTGTCATTATTTCGAGCGCCCAGCACCACCAGCACCCGTTAAATCAGTCGAGAGCTCAAACGGCCTCCTGTGGCTGTGGTGTGGTAGTAAGGAGAAGGGGTGTCAGCTGAGTTGTCATCCTCGTCGCTTGACCATGGTTCAAAACTACGAGGTCCGTCTCCAAAAGCCCTCGTGTAACTTTCGACGTTAGTATTCACTCAGTCATGCAATTCCTTCAAAGTAGCACATTAAGATTATTTTTTCAACTTTAAAATCAATAATGCCATAGATTTCCAGCAAATCAAGCACTATTTTTGATATATATAAGAGCAAGGAAAGCAAAAATAGTGGGCTTCAAGTTTTTAAACACATTCATACATTTTTAATTTTATAACATATGGTATTGCTTCATTGAAAAATGATATGTATATGGTTACAATTCTTCTACAAGAAAAATATTAAATGATTGGTTTAAAATTCTAATTGATGATTGAATTGAAGGAGTAAAACTCAGTAACAAGATAAAAAAAGTGGCACATATAAAAAACAGGAAAAATGTAAAATAAACATGTAAAAATTTTAACATGTAAAATATTTAAAACTTCATAAATAGAGTAAATAGAAGAAACACTTAAGATAAGAAACGGATGAAATAAAATTTTCGCTGCCTAAAGAAAAACACTTTCAATTTATGCAATGCCGTAAATTTAATACCTGCCAGACTGATTCATAAAAAAATACATTTAAGCTAAAGTAAAAAAAAAGTAAAGAATTCTGAAAAAACACTTTAGAATACAGAATTCTCAAAGCCTTGATGCGTTTCGTCAAAGCGCCATATTTGAGCATAATTTTGTTATCCGGTTAAGACATTAAATTGCTATCAAACATGTATTCTACATAATTCCTTCCGGGAGAGTAAAACCAGAACACTTCGTAAAAGCAAAACAGGAAGGGGTAACTGAAACTTACATGAAAAAAAGTTTGGAATGCAATAAAAAAAATAAGCCAACCATCATCTTTTTATAATGACGCTGGAAAACTAAAACAAACAACTGCGTAAATACCACATTTCAATTTTAAATTTGCCGTAAGACATTTGTTTGAAAAACATTTTAAGCCTTACAGCCGGTGACAATATTTTGAAATTCAATTTCTTCTACCAGGATATTTTCGATAATAGATATTTTCGTTCTTCTCATGTGTTTGCAAACAATGGAATATCTTGTATGAAATCCATCGAATGCATAATGCCTTAAGATAATGCTTAGATAGAAAAGCATTTTTACTTTCTCAGTAGATGTTCGCTTCTGATTTCAACCCACAATAAATATTTTTGGAAAGAAAATGTAGTAGGATTAAGATAGTAATAGCAATCAACAGACATAAAGATTGAAAATGGAATTTTCTTTTGCATTTTTTTTTTGAAAGTCTTTCAAAAACGAAAATAGAACTATGTTGGAACCTAAAAAAAATTATGTATATCTTTAGGCAAGTACTAGAAAGGAAAAATAGCATAATGAGTTGAGCACTGTCAGTTTTTTTTTTTCATTTATTTATTTATTTATTCTCATGTATTCTATTTAGGTGTTAGAAAAATTTTAGGTGGTTAAAAAGTTCTTTTTTTCTGTAATCCCAATTCAGCTCTCAACTGCTTCACAAATTAGATGGCATCCACGTTTTTAGTGGAAATAATTACACTAAAATATTGCAGAAAGAAGAAAAAAGTTGTTTTCTCTGACTTTGTATCAAAACATAAATAAAATAAAGTAAAATCTTTTTAAGTTGCTCGCTCATTTTGCCTTTTATGTAGCTGTTTCCAGAAAAAATCACCATTTTAGAAACAATTTGTATATTTTTTTCCAAAGTGGAAAGAAATTAATTGTGTAGAAAATGTGTACATAAAGTTAAATAGCAACTTCTTCACACTTGCTGCGTCTCATTAAAATTAGTTGTCCTTTGTTTTTACGATTTTTAGGGTTAAGTTTCGAAAATTATCACAATTAGCTATGAACTGATATACCGATAAAAATTCCTTGTACGCATCTAAATATACTTAGATGTATCTCAGATACAATGATATATTTATTATTTTGATACTTGGAATCATTAAGTAATGTTCATATAAAATAAATATTTTGTATTTTAAATAAAACTCTAAATTTTAAGACAAGAACTATACTAATTAATCTTATTACATAAGAGCTCGGTGCAGTTTTTAATAAACGCTGTGGTTCATGATTTTACACCAGGGGGGGGGGCAACCCACGGCACGCGTGCCACGCTGTGGCACGGTGGAGTTGTCACGGTAGCACGCAAAGACTTACTGAAATTTTTCTTAAAAAATTAAAAGTTAATAAATAACAATTTCTTACAATTTTAAAGAAGTGTGAGGTTGTGTCAGATAAAAAAAACCTCAAAATCTGGATCAAAATGGTTTGTGAAAAAATGTTTTCTGCTATGGACATAATAAAATAAATGCCACTCCCAAAATTAGTTGATGTTCACCTATAATAACCTAATTTTGTTAGTGAAGGGTGACTCTTTGCTTGGAGATCCAGCGTCCGACGGACACTTCTTCTCCGTATGTGTAGTAGCATCTGCAAAAGATTATTCTAATATAGATGACTTGGTAAGAAAATAGTATTTCAAAAGCCCCATTAGATAAGTACGGAGCGTTAATTAATTATTTTGAATTAAATGATTCGAATTACTCCTTTTTATTTTGTACCTAACCTAACTGATTAAACCTGCAAAAATTTATTAACGAAAAAATCTAAGTTCGTGCTATCGTCTTTATATTATTTTTAAATTTTGACTACATAAATTAGCATTAAAAGATGTGCTATTTGCGTAAAAATCCAATAATAAGCCATCCCATATAAGTAACACTTTTCCATATTTCTTTGTTGGAAAAGTTGAAAGTGGCACGGATAATAATTTTTTTATCAATTAGTGGCACTCTTCCAAAAAGGTTGTCTATCCCTGTTTTACACTGTTGTGTTTCTACTAAGGTTATAAAAACTAAAGTAACTTTTTCTTCCAATTAATTGGAGGTAAATGTTAATATAAAAACTTATTTATATGATACTATTTGTTGATAGTGTTTTTACCACTAAGAAATGATATTAAACAGCATTATTACCAGAATATTTTGTGGAATTTTGTAATATTATGTTACACAAAAAAACATTTCAGTGAAAAACTATTAATAATCAAAACGTCAGAGCATGTCTTCTCTAATCTTACGATAATAAATGGGAATAGTTTTAATGTTTAAACTATTCTTAGTTAATCCAATCAGATACATGGAGATATATTTATATATAGATACATATAATTTTAATTACTTAGATTGAAAAATTTGTTATTTAATTCTTGTACTCCAGTTTACATACAACAGATTACATTTTATTGGATTGCCTTCCCAAATAAATTTTGTACTCATTTTTGAAAGATTATTGTGATTGTGTAACTGATTCTAATAATCCTGTTAAAAAAATTTTTTTATCGTAACTTTTAATAGAATTATCCCTATTCCCACGAAAACATAGGCAATTTATCTCATGAATATCATTATATAATATGAAATACTATATTTATTCGAATCTAAGCTGCCATCGATTCTAAGCCGCACCCTCAAATATCTACATGTTTTGAGAAAAAAAATTTAAAAAATTGTGTAAAATTCTCATTGATATCTGATTTATAAGAAATTTAAAAAAAAAAGAATTTAATGAGAAATAAAAGAAAAGTTAATACTTTATTTAATTTAACAGCATTAAAAACTTTCAATTACATAAACGAATCTATAGTTACTCTAATGTTAGTATCATACCCCGAAAATCATTCGTCCCTTCTCATTGCCACAGCTAACTTCGAAATTGGTGCCGGCGTCTCCATTTCCCCACATGGTTTCGTCTTTCTTGCCCAATGCATTTGTTATGCAACATTTTAAAAAAAGAATGTATTATAGAAGAATGTTAAAGAATTAATAAAAGACAGTTTAAAATTTACGAAGAAAAATTATATCATTTTCCTTATGCCATCGACGTATATTTGTTTCATCCATGTCAAATTTTCATTGGCCGCTTCACTGTTTCCGTTGTTTTTCTGCATATAAAATTGCCTCCCTTTTCATACTTAATTCTCAGTGAACTCGTCTTGATGCTATTACCGATATCTTTGATGTTTAGGTGATTAAAAGAAAGCGTATACAAAAAAAAAAAATTTCCTAAATACGAGCAGATAATGATGTTTAGGACAAACTGAATACTGGAAAAAATTTGAGGAATGGGTGAAGTCATCGATGCAAGTTGTAATGCCGGACGGTTTCTGCTTCCCTCTGAAACCCTTGTCTACCCCCAGACCCGGCTTGGTGTGTGAGAGAAACTGAATAATCAACAGACATGATTCACACTAATTATCTTATTGATACCAAAATATCAAGCAGACACAATAACAATCTAATTAAGATAACAGATAAGATAGTAGAGCTCGGAGGTGGACTCAATAGACTGGGGATAATAATACGGACCCTCAAATGATTTCACGATAGCTTAAACGCGCTCAATATAAACTATGTCGCACACTAATAAGCTAACTTCTATTTAAATAAGGATCATAATACCTGTACTTTTATGAAGTTGATTTCTACACTTGAACCTTGAAGTCGATCCTTATTTGGATTTAATCACAGTCTATTGATCTACTCTCAGTATTCTTCCATCGATAAACTCCAAATGCACTTAATCATTCCACGATCCTTCACTCTTCAACTAACCAATGAACTCGCCAACTAACTCTTCAAACTCGGGAATACAGAATTTATATAATATACTTCATTTGCATAATCAAGCTTCCTTCACTAGGCGAAAGTAGGTTAAAATAAATATTTTTCTAAAAGAGTACTGAAGGGATTAGTAGAGCCGCGTATAGATCCGTCACAAAGTGACCAAGAACGGACGCTTACATGTTTTCCTTTAAAAAAGGGTGGACAGTCAATTTCCCTCATCCAACAAATGTTTTGCCTTCGATTCTACGCCACACCCTATTTTCAGTAGCCTTAACACTGGAAAAATAGTGTGGATTCAATTTTTGTATTAATATTTTTCAAACATCTCTACGTAGCCACCAACTACAGTATACATTTCCTCCAGCATTTTTTTATTATTGTCAACCCTGTATAATTCTCTCTCTCAGTAGAGTATGTCGAAAACTATTGTTCCACCTCTTAAATGATGTAAAATTTCAAAACTCGCACATTTTTTTTTTTTAAAAAAGACGTGAGAGTCAAAAAAATTCCTTAGATAGAGAGAAGGAGAACGAGATGGAAATGGGATGGGATGTGGAAAAATTTCAAACTCACGTTGTGGAAGATTCTAGCTTTGAGTCCCGGCTTGGAACCACCTCAAGATTTCCACCTCAAGACGAGTGGAAAGGGCGGATTTCAAAAGGATGGATGCTTTTAGTGAGGTAAATGTTAGCAGCTTCATAAATACTTTTCCACTTCGCAATAGTATACCCGTTTACATGGATCGAAATTGTTGGCATTTATCCTCTCTAGACCCGTTTACGTGGATGAAAATTGTCGGCATTAATTCGTTCAGGACAGGTGTTGAATATTTCAATGGAGCACTCGATCTCGAGATCATAATCTCCTATCAGTTAGGATTGGGGAGTTGACTTTGTTGTTTTAATTTGCCCATTTTTATTACTATGTGAGATATTAAGATAGCATTGATTGGAATAGTAGTGAGATATTTGTGAAGTTAAGGAAGCGACTTTGTTTGTGTGTGTTCTGTTTTGCTCTATTTTCTGTGCCAACAGTGCGAGCGCCCCGCCGAAGCGATTGTCTCGCCGCAGTGGCATGGATTTGTTATCGGGTCGGCCGCGGAAAGAACCTTTCGGTTCTTCATCGCTGCTTCCCCGCGTAAGAGTGACCGCCGGAGGCGGCCGTGCTTTGATGTTTTCGTGAGTGAGTTGGTTGTCCAATCAGGAGTCAGCCTCTCGGAGGGGGGGGTCTAGTTAAGCAAAAGTTAAGAGAAATTCGGTTATTTTTATGTTAGTGGAAAGTTCATGTTAAGTAAGATATTTCGGGGTCTTTTAAAGTTAGGATCAGGAGTATAGTTTTCTATTTGACCACATATATGAGATCACGCGTTTCTCCCTCCAGGCCCACGGTATCATATATGGGATTGCGCTTTCCTTTCTTCGAGGCCGATGATCACAACAGTGTGATCAGTGTTTGGAACGTTTTCATATAAAATTTTACAAGGCACCAGTTGGCGGTTGAAGTCCGTTTTTCTTTCAATAATGTTTAACAAAACTTTGAATTTCGATATGTGCTTTCGGCTTCGAGTTTTTTTTAAAATTAGATCCGCGATATTTACGAATGTAAAGAGAATCAGGCCTTTAATGGTATGTGATTTATTGCGCTCTGGATTTATGTTTATATTTTGATTAATTTGGAAAAAAAGAGAAGCTTATTAGTTTATATTGGGCATCAAACATTCATAATAATAGTTTCAGTATTTTTTTTCTTTTGTGGTTCACATTTACATCAATAATTTTAATACTACAAAGAAATTTAAATGCAGATCTTCATAGAACATTGAATGTAAAGAAATTAAAAAGGAAAATATTATACTATGATGCTCCATAATAAATTAATTTTTTACGAAATCTGCTCAACGTTTCATTTAAATTATCAAGGAAACTTAAAATGGAACCTGGGAAAGTATTTCTGTTTCTTTAAAGTAAAATATTTAGCACATTTTTGTGTAGTACTTTTATAGAAAATACTTAGCACAAGATGCTTCCAATAGCCAAATTGTGAAGCATCTTTACGCGGCTCTACTAATCCCTTGGAGATACTTTAAGGAAAATAATTATTTCAGCCAACTTTCACCGAAGGTAAGAAAACGTGATTATGCAAATTAAGTTTATTATATAAATTCTGTATTCGCGAGTTTTGAGAGTTAGTGAAGTGAGAGCTCAGGAAGTGAAAATCTAAGATTGTTAAATTGAGAATTGAAGATTACCAAAGTGAGGATCGCTCTGATGCGTGGTGATCAAGTCGACGGTAAGTGCACAAGGCCTCAGCTATAAGATTTTGGAAGTACAAGAGTTCAGGTATACGGTGCTTATTATTTAAATAGAAGTTAGAGAGTAAATTGTTAAGCGCGGTCCTAATTAGAAACGAGCTAGTATAAGTTATCGTAGAAATTAGATGAATGTCTGTAAATATTATCCTCATGATAACTGGTCTAACCTTCGCGCTCTAAATATTGATCAAAACTATCTTAATTGGATTATTGTTGGGTCTGTGTTGATTATTGTGACAAATAAACGATTTTAGTGAATCATATCGTCTGACCAAATAGTTGCTCCCACACTTCTAGACGGGTCCGAGAGAAGACAAGGTGGATTAGAGGGAAGTAGGAATATCCCCCATTACAAAATTAAGAGAACTTTTTTATTTTAACCAGACCTGGCCAATACGGGGTTAGCAGGCTCCCACAGTACATTATCACACCAAAAATTGTGGCCCACTACGATAAACTGTGTGGCCCTCCGCGAAATGATACATTTTTATTGAAATTTTTATTTTTCACTTTGTATACTTACAAAAAAATATTAAATAAAAATTTGTGCCGTTCATTGTTATAATGTTTAAGTGGAAGTGAGAACTCCAGTTTAAATTTGATACCAACGAAAACTGTAATGCCAATATGTTCTGAAAACATATAGGTACTATCATAACATGATTTTTTTGCATTCCTTTTCACCTACATGCCATTTCTCTCAATACCTTTACCGTAAAATCCGGCGTATATCGCGCACTTCGAACACAAAAATGAGATCGATATTTATGGGTGCGCCTTATACTCCGGGCATCAGATTGATAACATCCGAAATAAAAAAAGAAAATAGATGAGTATTAAAATAATTTGACTTCATCAAAAATCGAAATACTATTTATTTAAAAGTAATGGCATACCCAACGAACTTAAACAGTTGTAGTTCTAGAAGTATACTATATTTTCAAATACTTATAACCTAGTATAATACCTCGAATAAATTACTTCAAAACACGAGCAATGTGCCCGTACAGTTCAGGTTTATTTGTAAAAAAGAAAGAGAGTGCGTTATATGAAAAATATACCTGAAAATTTAAAAAAATATAGCTTCAAAGTATAGGTGCGCGTTATACGCCGAAGCGGGTATTATACGGCGTATTTTACGGTATATATTTCTGACGTGTCAATTTCTACAATTACATATAAGTGTATCATATTTACCTTGTTCTTTTAATAATATAAAACAATAGATTTTTTCTAATGTATTAGCATCTTTAATCTTAATTTAACTGTGTTCTTTAAATTTAATAATCTAACATAATGACAACACATGATATTTTCTTTAGAAACATTTTTGATTTTTGTCCTAGCTGTTCTTTTTTAAATAAAATGTATTATGAAAATAAGAAATAAATGGCATAAATTTTAAATTATTTCTATTCATTAGAAAACATGATATTCATTTCAGAATTTTATTACAATATTATTTTTACCTAAAATTTGTTTGTACAATAGATTTATTATTACGTCTATATAGTAAAATAAATTATATTATGAAGACATCGGAGACTTGAAAATGAAATTTATAAAATTACTATTCTTGTAACGATGACCAGTTTATGTGAATCTACAAACACGCATTTATAGTTTGTATGAACAAGTTTCATTTTTAATAAAATTAAGTATAAATTTTCTCAAAGTTAGGATTCTTCATTTTTAAAAAAATAAAATTTAAAAAGGAAGAATATTTTTCTCACAAATGCGATCAATAATTCACAAGCAACATCCAAAAAAATAACGTTTTTCACTTGCCAAGACATAATTGGAATTTCTTGCAAAACATTTAAGATTTCTTCGAATAACTCACATTACAAAACAGAAATGGAAAATAAATCTCTGAGAATTAACAAGTTGTTTTACAATTCTAGAAATGGAGTAATAATTGGGTATATATTACATTTCTTGGATCCATTTTATAAATAGAAGCTTAAAACAAAAGTATTCTCTAACAACATCATTATTAGCAGCTATTTTAAAGGATTTCTGAGTGTTTCCATTGAACTTTAACAGTGAGTGGTAATCGATATTTTTCAAAAACAAATACGAGAAAGTTTAATTCAATGGAGATATTCTATTTAACCAATACTTATATTTCTTTATTGAAAAGTGCATCCTGTTCTAGAAATTTCCTCTTGAATTTGTGTTTTTTTTATTTCAAGCGATTATTTTTTTAAATTTGCTTTTTAAATATTTGATCACATTATTTCTGCGCAACCGAATACACTTAAAAATCAGCTCATCATTTCACTTCTAAGAAAGCTCAAAGTTAGATGATAATTAACTAGAAATGAAAAAAACTAAGCAAAAAGATCTAAAGTTAAAAGTTACAAAAACTGTCAAAAAAGTTTCTTGGAGTATTTAAGATCGCATAAAACTAAATTCAACTCATTTTATTAAAAAAAATTGGAATTAAAGCAAAATATCTCTAGAAGGAATGTTACCTTTGTGGTATTATTCATATCATTTTAATAAGTGAGTTTAAGAAAATAATAATCTAATGTGTCTCTTAGGCGCCATTCTGTCAGAATTAAAAAATATTTATACCAACTAATGTATAGCAGGAATTTTTTTAACTGACTTAAGGGAACCAGGATATGCTTGAATGAGTAAAATGCCAAAATTAAGACTCTTTGTTTGTGGGGCATATATCTTTAAAAATAGAGCTTAAATTTTTTGTGATCTTAATAAAGGTATTTTAATCATTCTGTAAAAATGCATAAGCAATTTTTTAGTTGATTTTTTTTCTTTCTGTTTAATTTAAAATTGACATATTTCTTGAGATTTCATAATACATGCTTATGCTTAGGTACCATTGTTTGGAAAGGTATCTCTTAAATATGTAAAGCATTTTTTCACACATACATAAAAATACACAAAAGATAATAAACCTATTTTTTATTTGTAAAATATTAAAATATTTTCTTTAAAAAAATTATAAAACTCACTAATTTAGAATTTTTTTTATTTATATCCCTTTTTCACGCACAAAACTGTTTTTTTTTAAAAAAAAACTATGAACTATACTTAGACTAAAAAAGAGTAGGTTCACTATATGCGTAAGTATCCCGCGTAGAAGTTTAAAAAATTTGGAACCATACAGTGAAATAGTTTTTCTTAAAATGTACTTAAAGGCAAAAAACTATGCTTTAGAGAAAAAATGAAAAAATTAAAAGTAGAGAGAGAGAGAGAGACAATGTTTTCATACATCAAACTATTGACTAATATTTTCCTGCCAATTCTTATATACCTCCTCATAATACTTTAAACATCCTCTAGAATTACAAAAGTAATTTTAAATTTAAAATTTGTTTTTCCTTAGTTAAGTTGAACATGAACATAATTTTATCAAGAATATTTTCATTTAGTTACCATTTTTTTATAAAAATAATTCTTGAATATACAAAATATTTTACATACGTATTTAAAACAATGAAAAAAATGCTCCAATATTTTTTTGTTAAAATTATTGTACAATTTTTGTGAAAAAACCGTAAGACTTTAAAGTTAAAATTTTTTTCCTCATGTAAAACCAGTTTTTTTAAAAATTAGACATTGAAAAGAGAAAAATATCATTGTTCCTTTGTATTAAAAAACAAATTGATGGTTTACATACAGTAGTTGACACAAGATGAACTACCTTTAAAAATGTATCAAAGAAGACGTGGCCGTTTGTTTATATTTTTATAAATTACTTTATTTCGTATTTAATCAACGAATATATAAGTGTTATACACTTTTAGATTCAGAAATTTATGCACCATTTTTAATACTGAAAAGGAAAAATCAATTTTTTTGAATGTGTATGATATTCTGGTTCCCTTAAGCTGATCAAGATTTCCTAAAACCAGACTTTATACAAAATCGACTAAAAAAATTCTTTTTAGATGAACTAAAAAAATTTAAAACATTACACGATGCTTGTGTAGTATGAGTCTCATGCCTCCCAGGTTCACTTATTTATTTATTTATTTATTGCAAAATTTCAGCAAAATTAAGCAACTTTATTTTGCATTTATGAATATTTTTATCATTAAAAAACTCTATTTTCCTTTTTTTCCCCACTTCGTCACTTCAATTTGTGTGTTATATGAATAAACAATATTTTCGTAAGAATAAAAAATCGAAATTTTAATAGCTCTCAATATAATTAATATTAGTTTAATATTTTTAAACATTAGGACAATTAATCAATGCTTATACTCTATGAATTACTTTCAAAGATACAGTGTAACTATTTATATTTATTTTTCAGAGAACTTCCTACACAAGTTTTAAAAAATAATATTTAAAGCAGTTTTTTCCCCCTTTTGTGAGATTAAATTACTACAACTAAAAACTGCAATAACATGAAATATTTGTATCATATAATGTTCTGACGTTCGGTGTAGTTAAATAGGAAAATTAAAATAAATTAAATTTTATCTCATTCTGATAAATATTGTCAGTTGTAAACTGTGTGAGAAAATTTACAATAGAAACATTTTCCCTTTTATTAGAGATTTATTTTTCTCCTCCGAATTTAAATAAGTCTATAAAGCATTTGAAATGACATTTTTTTTAAAAAAAATAGAAAATAACTTAATAAAAAATCCTGTATAACTGACTTGAATAAAAAATTTTAAAAAAAACATTCGAAGTTGTTTGATTGGCGTAATATGTTTTTCATTTAAATGACTATATACGAAAAAAATAGAAAATAAATAATTAATACATTATGAAACAAGTAATATAAAAAAATTATGAAGTCAATTCCTACTTAGGTCAACAGAGAAAAATTTTATTTTAGTGACTTTTTATCAAATAATTAATATAAGTATGTAAATACATATGACAGAATCACAATATTAAGTGGCAATTAATTTTATTAATTATCATTAAATTATCGTATTGTCATCCAAAACAATCATGTATACAAAATTATAATTCAACTGAATGCTTTAAAACGCGTAAAAAAAAATATTTTAAAGTTTTGACTCAAGTAGCTAAAAATGAAGCCTACGTAACTGTATGTGTTGCCAAGATTGTTCAAGAAAGCCTATTTAATACCTCTTGAAAGAGTTTTTAGAGTGAAAGTGTCATCGAATGATTCCTGTTTATTGATATTTTTTAAATACAACACTTTCGTGACAACTCAAACAATTACTGATCCATGTTTGTTTTCACTACAAAATAGTCAACTTCCCCGTCTTGAAAATATATTTTTTTCTATGGATATTTTTCTCTTGCAAGATAGGAAAGACAGTTAAAAATTAGGCACCCCCCCCCTATAAACTGTCATTACTCCACTGTTTTCTGCTATCACTAACCGTAACCGTTTCAAATCGATAAAGAATATCAATTCGCACTCGTACGACATCAACAGCAAAAAGCAAAATTGATGTATTTGATTTTTTGACACCAAATTTTGACACCAAATTGTTCTTAAACAAGTGCATTTTTTAGAGCAATGGTCACTAACCGGGCCATGCTAAAATACTCGGTGGGCCGCAGTTTGAATATCGCTGCTTAAAAGGAAGAGGGGATTAAATACTATAATGTCAGACGTAACATAATGGCCTTCAAAACCACCATAATTGATATCGGATTCAGAATTTTATCGAAGAGTGTAAGGGTTGTGGTATGAGATATATAGGAAATAATTCACTGGGATGGCCTGTCTTCCAGCGAAATAATTAATGCCACCATTAGTTAGTTACACAGACTACGATTGACACCTGTGGCTGAAAAGGGCCAGTATCGTCAAACGACAAAATCTTATACTCCATCATGCCAATGCCTGTCATTGTCATAATTCATAAAAAATGAAGTTCATTAAGAGGTTTTATCTCATCATCTTTATTCTCCTGACTTGGCACCTATTCATTACTAATGATTTCGTGAATCAGTAGCTAACTCTCTCATGTTTAATCTCTTTAGTAATGTTCATGATGGGGAAACTGTCATACAAGACAACTTTTGCTTTTACCAACATGGAAATAATTTCAAATTAGAAAATTGACAAAAGGTCACAAATAAATATATAATATGTACAGTCTTAGGAAATGTAATATTGTGTTACTTGCTCTTCTTTCTCGTAAAAAGAATAGATAGGCAGAACTTTTACACCCCGAATTTGTTGACGATACATCTTAAAATTCTAGTTTATTTGAGATAGTTAAGAATTATGTTTCGCATGAGCATCATAAGAAATATTTACATTTTTCATGCTATAAACTTGCATAATTTATATGACAAATCCGTATCCGTATGAACGCAAAAGCCAGACCACATTTCCAATTCTCTTTTCAGTATGTTTTGAGATGATATTTTGAAAGATGTAGCTTATAAGAAAACAGATATTACTCGTATCCTTATACGCTTACCTTTTGTTTGATAACTTGATAACAGGAAAAATTTAAATATTCTTAGAATGTTTTCTTAAAACCTGAATGCAAAATTTGAAAATCATGAATAATTCAATACTCAGAGAAATCAATTCTAACACTTATTCACGTGTATAATCATATGTAACATAAGGTAACAGGAAAAAGAAAAAATATTTTTTTTACCTATTTTTTTACTGAAATTTACATCAAAACCTATGTGAAATTTCTTATAAGGCAATTAGTTATTCGAATTAAATTTTAATCAGCTCTAATAAATTTTTAAAACATTCTTTTTCCGTAATTTACAAAAAAGTAAAGCCTTTTAGATATAACAATAGTTTAAAGAGTGTTACTTTTATTCAATTTTATTCAAATAAATGAAAATTTAATTTCACAGTGATATTTTACAAAGTATCAGTTCCTATTTCTCAAAAACAATAAGCTTAATCATTTAATAAAATAGCTGTTTTATACATACAAAATATCCCGATTTAAAATGTTCTACGAAGAAAAAAAACCAACTTTTAATTAAACTTAACTATGCAGTAAATCATAATTATTGTCCAAACAATAAAAGAGACATAAATGATCTCGTTACCACTTAAATTATTTTTTCAATAAACATTAAACTTTTTGATGTGTTTGCATGAAATCTTCAAAATTATCTTCTCATAAATTTGCGTTATTTATTTAAACCTAAGCCGTCATCGATTCTATCCCATACCACAAATTCTGAGCACTTTTTTGTAAAAAAGTAAAGAAAGTCAAAAAAGTTGTGAATCCAAATGCGATATTTACGAAATTTATAAGAAGTGAATAATGAATTTATTGTTTTCGGTATGAAAATCGTTTTAAAAAATACATACATGAATCTGTTATTGATCTAATCGCGTCTGTGTCATATTCAATTTCCCTTATTCAAGGACCTCCGATTGTATGTCACATCCGATTTTAAACAGCATTAAAGTATGAATAATTGCGACAACTTTTTTAAAGAAAAACGGAAGTATAGGAATTTTGTTGGTGTATTTAGATTTTCTCAGTACATTTTAAGAAAAATATGCTAAAATTAAGAAGAGAAAAAGAAATTATAATTCCTAAAATGAGAAAAAATTGTTAAAAATATACAAAAAATAACGAAAACGCGTCCATTCTGTTCCAAAGGTTTATGAACAAATTTTCAGTTTTTCAATTCTAATGTGTTATGATATTCATTTTTGAAATGACCTTCAGATAAGAAATATTTCAATTTTTACAAAAGCTAGAGCCCTTTATCTTCGTTATTATTAGAAATTGCTTAAAAAAACAGTGATTATATTAACGTAAGGGACTGTCAATTTAGTTATAAAACAGTGAGTGATAAATTTGAAAGTTAAAAACACTTTTACTATTATACAGAATATACAAAAAAAATTTCAGTCAATTATTTTCAAAACTTTTTTAGCAATCTCTGTCCCCGTTTGAGCATACTGAAAGAAACAAATTTCGAGTAAAACGCGTTTTTAAGTATGGCATCTTGCTTAAATTAACGCATCTGCTTTTACTAAAACACTTGTAATTTTAGTTCTGTGAATGGAAAATAATAAACTTGTTATTTTTAAAAAGCTAATAAGATTATCTATGTAATAAGATCATAAAAATTGTCATTTTTTGACAAAATTTACAATTTTAGGTTAGCCGGATACCTTAACTTTGGGAAAATACGCTGAATAGATTCGAATAAATACAATGTATCTAAACTGCTTTTATAACTGATCAATTCGACGCAAGTGGCTATTAAAGTTTTTAATGTAGATTAAACATGCAACAGTATGTGTTTATTTTTTAATGAAACTTGAGAAAAGGGGTAAAGAGCAGGGGGGATATGATAATTTGAATTTAATACTTTTTAAAGGTTGTGTAGCATTTCTAGGAGAAAAATGCATCGTTAATATGTCAGTGCTCAATCATTTGCATTAAAAAAATTCATCAAAAATTTTCGTTAGAAAATCGACAAGCTTCTGTAATTTAGATAAATTTTTAATATATTTAGGGAAAATTGCTTATTTAAAAAAAGTTACATTACACTGTTAACTGGGTTTTTGTTGCAACCAGCATCTTAAAAAAAGCAATAAAAACGCAGAAAAGAGCGTGAAATAAAACCACAAAAATCAATATATTTGTAGTTTTAACATGCACAGTACATTTAATTCTATGAATTTAACATCAACTTATTGTAAAATAGATAAATTAACGGTGTAGCGACAAAATAAATAAAATAAATAATAACAAAAAGAAACACTTCACAAATATGTTGAGAATACAAAATCCCATAATCTCTGATGCTAAAAGCTTTAAAACTCTGGTCCCAGGTATAATTTTTGAATCCTGAAAAAACATTAAAAAGCTATCAAACATGTGTTCTATGGAGTTTTTTGCACAAAAAAGGGAAAGAAAAAGCTCGAATATCATAAAAGGAAGGATAAAAACACATTAATGAAAAATTTTTGAAAAGTAGCTTCTTTTTAGGATGAAAAATAAGTTTCCATCCATTATCCATTTGCAATGACATAAAAAAAAAACAAGAAAAAAATTCCTTAAAAAAATAACACATTTCAATTTTAAATTCGCCATAAAACATTTGGTTGAAAAACTGTTACAGACGACGGCAATGTTTTGAAATTCAATTTCTTGTCAGATTTTTTATTTACTTTTTGCATACATAAATAAATTAGCTCTTTTTTATTTTTGTAGAAGAGGATAGTTTCTTCTTTCAAAAAGAAACGAAAAAACAGGCTTACTTATTTGTTACGCGGCAGACTACTGGTAAAAAAAGGAGAAAGTGTTTGTACATTCCTTACAGCATATTTCTTTTGGAATTTACGCAGACTAATTTTCTTTGAGGAAAACACTTAAAGAGAAATGTGAGGTGATAGTATCCAAAACTACCCACTTTTATACAGTAGAAATCAGACTGTTTTTTCTCTTCGAGTTACTATTGGAAACTTTGTAGTTGCTCTCAAAATTCGTTTTCGCTTATAGAAATCTCTCCTAACCCGGGAGAACACGCGCACTCGATACTAATGCAAATGGTCATGTGGGGTGATGGTGTTACCCCAATCCTTTTTCTATAAATCCTTTACTGCACACGATAAAAATCGTAATTCGAGGGAATAATTGAATGAAGAGTTAGTATATTTGTCAATTATTCATTCTTCAAATTTTTCTTTTATAATTCAAGAAAAAATCCAATCAAATTAAATAAATTTTTTCAAATGTGCGTGACTTTCATAAAGGACACAAATCACATGGACATTTCGCTAACATTGCAGGAGTGATATTTGCAGCCAAAACTCTCATATCTTGCTTAAGTTATTGTAGTTTTATGTCCTTTGATAAATGACAAATAGCATGTTGATTTTTTTTCTTGCTTGTTTCTTTTTAACAGGGTGCAGTGTGTGTTGTGGCCCAATTGTGGCTTTACACATGTCTTTCTTAATGGAGTTTTTTTAGGAGAAATTTAAAGTTTTCCTTTAAACTCAAATGTGTCAAGTTCCTCGCCTTCAGCAAACTTACTTTCGCTATCATGATTAATATCCATTATTGCAGTAGGTTCTTCCCCTACTTGATCAGTTTCAACTTCCTTCAATAGAGATCGCAGAGGTGCGCATTTTTTTAAAAATTCTTTTTATTTACATTCATAAATCATAATATGTCAAAAAACACATCAATCAAATTCGCTAAATCTTTCCCGGGGGAAAACATAGCATGTTCATATATATAGAAAATATTTTGGAACAAACGTGATCACTCGGGGAATTAAGTCACCCCCAAGTACCTTAAGATTGTAGAAAACGTTTGTCACTCCCAAAAAAGAGGGATATGTGTGACAAATACATTTTAGTTCCCATGAAGACTGTCACATGTAACAATAAAAGGTTATTGTTAACAAATACACAGTTTTCGCAGAATTAAAGATTTCGTCAGCCTGGGGTGACTCTGTACCCCGCACAATCACTCCTGATTTAAAGTCCTTTGGAAGAATTGAAATGATCTAGAACCTTTTTTTTTTAAATCTCATGACATGTCCTATTTAAAATCAATTCTTTGAAGGTTTCATTAATAAAATTTCAATTTTATTTCCTTTTACATGTGCAACAAAATAGTTGCAGAACCATGGTAAGTGTTATTTTCCGTTGATTAGTAGGCGGGAGCTCTGATACCACTAAAAAAACCAGCTCTTAGAAGATTGATGAGAGTTATACACCGGTCGAGACTCAAAGTCCTCCAGTTGATGTGGTATCAAAGTTTTGAGTGAAGGGTGTAATTTTAGGTGCCGTCTTCATCATTTGACCGTTTCTTAATTCATGACAATCACATGATAAATACAATAACAGGCTTTCTATTGAATTCAAAACCAAAGCTTTGAACCTTAATTTTTTTTGTTCCGGTTCAACTAAAAAAAAATAATTGGTCACAGGTCCGGTTTTTCTTCCCACAAAAATAACGGTTTTCAAGTTTTGGTTAAATTCCGAATGAATATTTTTTTTTATATTCTTATTTTAAACCATCTATACTTCTAGCTCATTCACTTGAAGTAAATCTGCCTTCTACAAGTAGTCTTACGCGAAACTGAAACAGAAAAGTAATAGTGAACGTCAAAACAGGAATTCGAGAAGCAATGTACGTGTAATGATGATAATTATATGGTTGACCCTAAATTAGAAAATATCGATTAGTCGGTTACAGTAACAAAATGACTGAAAATATATCGAACCGAAATAAACCGATATTTTTTTCGGTTCAGTTCCGGTTTTCGTTCCGACCAAAACAACAGTTTTTTCCGGTTTTCGGTTCAGTTCCGAATCGAAGCCCTGTTCAAAACTGGCATCAGACTTGTACTTGTTCTATAAAATTTGGGCTTAGTTGAAAATTTGATAATTAAGTAAAAAAAATCAAGCATTCTTTAAACTGTTCTCATATTATTTTAAAAAATTAATTCTTATATTGCACGTGCACTTTTAAAACAAGTGCATTTTGTCTATCTGTGCACGTTATTACTGTTTACAAATACGTACTTTTCAAAAGAAAGTATCTTCAAAAAGCAAAAGTTGACAATAGCGAAGCACATAAACTAGTTGGCTGGAAACATGAAATTGTAGTTATCATGTGACTATGACGTCATCTGAATTTAGTCCATTGCTGTCACCAATAGCCCTCGCATTGCGTTGAAGTGCAAAGTTAATATACAACAAATCCACTTAAAATATCTACTCAAATGAATTTTACACTTAAACTTTTTCAAAGATTTATTATCATCAAACACAAAGGATGAGGAAAAGAAGAAAAAAACACTTCGTCTTTCACGTAATTTCTGTAATCACCTGTTTTGATGATATTATTTTTATAAGAACTTTTCAAGGAAATTCGTCCTATTTGTCTTCTTTCGTATCAGCCTTCACATGTCATAAAGGAAGTCAAAGCAATAAAGTGCGGTTATTGACCCTTCTTAAAGTGTATCATAATTATTTATTAATTTACTCGTTGTTGATTACTGTAAGTTTGATATTTTTTTAATGTTTTTGCTAAAGTAGTAATTACAGTCATACCTCATAGTTATCTTATAGTTTGTATTATCTCTCAATGGTGTGTTTCCAGACTCTAAACTAGAAGTTCCCAAAGTTTTTTTTGTCTCATAGACCCCTTGCCCTGTTTTTCGGTTTGGGGTAGACACCTGCTAAATTAATATTAAATTTTTGCAAATTTATCAACTTAAATGCCTTTTTGACAGCTGGTACTACTGATACTTTAAAAGAATTAAATTTCTAACTGTAATAAGGTATAATGTTTAAAATTTAAAAGCACATGTTAGTTAATTAAATTATATATAAAAGTTGTTTAATACATAAAATAACTTTTAAATAAAATAATCAAACAACAAACAAATGATTTTAATGGGAGGGATGAATCCGGCGTACAATAACAAATTTTCAACATTTGGTATCAATCTTGTCAGGCTTAACCTTTAGTTTCCTCTGTTAGAATAGTGCCCAGTTTTCTTTCTTTCTTTCTTTTTATTTATTTTTTTTTTTGGAGACTGGCAACCCCATGCTGAAAGTTCTTCTCATTAGGAAAAGCAATTAAAGACTTCCTCATGATATTCCATAATTTGAGACAAATAACATGGTTGCCTATTTAAAGACAAAATTGTGACATCCGTTTCTAAACTTTAAGGTCTTCGTTAGTGTTTATTGCGATTTGTTTCTTTTGTAATATACATTTTTTTCAATGTGACCACATATGAATTCAATGAACTTGGTATTATCATAGTCAAAACATTCTCAAACCTGGTTTCAAAATCTGAATAAAAGGCATTTAAACGTTGAACGTAGGTTAAACGTCCTGACAAATTGTGTAACAAATTGAGAAAATTCGGAACGTCCAGTATTATACTTTAGTATAACTCTAGAAGGAAACGCTGAAAAATGTTTCTGGTTTTAATAAAATTTATGCTGTCATCTTGTAAGTGCAAATTAACCTCATGAAATTTAGTAGATAAATCGGTTAAATAGGTAAAATATCATTTCCACTTGATAAAATTTTCTTTTATCATTAAAGTCGCGATCTAGTTTAATGAGAACCACTAACATAGACCCTTACTTACACCGCATGGACCCCCAAATTATTTTTTTCCTGACGTGGACCCCTTGAAGGTCCTCATAGACCCTGGGGTCTATATAGACCACTTTCGGAACCACTGCTCTATGCCAACTGTCGTGTCTTGTTTTTCTCTGGTCCATGTCGATCAGTGGATGCTCTTTTACAGACGCCACATGCGGATTTGAGGCAAAGGTAATTATAGCTATATATGTACTGCAAATGTCATCGCGCGCGAAAGCTATGTACAGACACTGATTGTTATATAACAGATCATTACGGTATTACATATGGTATCTCATAGCAATCCTCCACAGTCATGCACAAAATATATGCCACTGATCCTGTATAGGTGTACGGTGAATTTGTTTAAGTAGGTGCCGCTTATCAGCCGTTTCCTCCTGTTTCCATCATTACAGATCCACATCACTGTTGATTGGTTACGTTCAACACAATTAACGATTCCCCATACAGATAATTCCCATTTTCTATAAGCAGTAATTCTTCCTCAGTCTAAGTTCAGGAACATGCTTGTATTCTTTTTCGATGCATTCTAGACGTGCTTGTGCAATACTTCCAAACGACATTCTGTTTTCCCAATATATAAAGCTTGCTGGTGTTTCTACAAATCCCAATGATCTCCATCTGCTTCAAAATGCTAAGCAGTTTCATATCCAATTTTAGTATATGCACGGAGAAAAATTCATTCAGTTTGAATACGTCTTCGGTGACAGGCTGTTGACCTTGACAGGGCTGTTTATTTGATCCACCAACCTGCCAGTCCGTAGCTAAGTCGTGCTTGCTTTAGACGACTGAGACGAAAGGAATACCTTTTCGGTCCAGATGTTAATGGATTTTATTCCTGTCCTTTGTTGTTTTCGAATTGCAGAAGGAGGTGTCACTGCATACCCCCTAACTACAGAAGAAAGTTGTATTTTCTGCTTAACTTTTTGTATGATACTGAGGGAAAGTTGTTTTTTTAGCTAATTACTGCGTGAGTGAGTGGGTGAGTGAGTGAATATTAACGTCCCACTGTTCAGCTACATGAGTGCTTTTGGGGACGGTCCGCGTAATTTTGAACCATGGTCAAGCGACGCGGACGACACCTGAGCTGGCACCCCCTCTCCTAACTATCACACCACACCAACGGGAGGACGTTTGAGCTCTCGACAGATTTAACGTGCATCGCTCCCCTACACGGTGGGTCTTTAGTGGTATTAGGATCGAACTCATGACATGCTAGCCACGATCTGATGCCTAGACCACTCGGCTACCGCGGCCGCAGTTAATTACTGCAATCGTAAAACATTTTCAATAGGTTTGGGTGTCATCGGAACATTTTTCCGTTGACGTTAAGATAGCGAGTCTAGTTGACACGTGCGCTGTTTCTATTTTTGAATCTCCAGTCATAATTTACCGATAATTTCTTAGTTACACTCTCTTTGGAACGAATGCATAATCAATCAGTTTCGTTCGGCTACGCTGTCATCTAATATTCAATTTCTGGGTTACCATTTCGGCGACAAGCTGTTGGTGACAGAGGGGAGGAAGACACTTGGTGACCTTGAGTGTTGCTTGGATGCAGTGTTATTTGAACTGGCCACTTTTGGGTCCAGAAAGCACGCCTTAGACAACTGAAGTGAAATAAATCTCTATTAGGGTCAGTCATTAACGGCTTTGTTTTGCAACTTGCAGAAGAAGGCGCCGTGGCACCTCCAACCTAGCGTTATATTTTGCACGACTAACAGAGTAATAACACTATATGTATATGCTCATTAACGACATTCTGCTCTCTTCTCATTAAAA
The DNA here is from genome assembly GCA_019973975.1 of Trichonephila clavata. Classification (NCBI taxonomy): domain Eukaryota; kingdom Metazoa; phylum Arthropoda; class Arachnida; order Araneae; family Nephilidae; genus Trichonephila; species Trichonephila clavata. Next base: position 97,520 of record BMAO01022039.1, read on the forward strand.
ATTGTTTGTAATAAAATTCATGTAAACTTTTTGAACATAAACTTTACAAATGCTTTTTAGAACTTAGCTTTTTTCCTTTCGAAAGCATTCTACAAGTGCATTTGTAAGGACACTTATTAGAAACCATATACATCACCCTTTTCATAAACATTTGCTACTATAATATTTGACGCAATCTTTGACAACCTATTTAAGAGAGAGGAATAGTTAATTATATTTCCTGTGATAATAATGCGGTTTTCCTTTCCTCGTCGCTCTGTGACCTGTATATGGTGGACAAAGCCATATTTAGCAAAATTCTTTGATATTTGCTGGGGAATTCAAATAATCAAAGTCTGTTTCCTAACGAAGTTAGTCTTTGAAGTGTAAAAATAATCAATGTGCTCTTTCACTTACGGATTTTCGTTAAGATTTCTACTGAGAATGTTTTGAGAGGATCATAAACTATTCCAATGTAAGAACATGTACTCATTTTCAGGAGGTAATGTCGATAAAATTTTTAAGATGATTTAAATTATTCGTGCAATGCAAATAAAAAGTTATCGAATATTTTATTAACAATATTTATATATTTATGTTTTTGACGATAAAATCGATGTGTTTAAGAGGAACAATGTTTCCTCCTAAAATACCTCATTTGTTTCTTATAATAGTTTTGATAACACTATAGAAAAATATGCCAGTATTATTCTTAAAAGTTATACTTTCTAATGTCCTTAGTGGTAGTGCTAACCTAATGGTTGAGGACTCGTAGCTGGTGTGTCATGAATTCGAGCCTAGTACCACAGAAAACTCATCGTGTAAAGGGGCTAATGCATATTGTCGTGGCTCAAAGTCCTCACTTGGTGTTGTGGTCTAGTTTCAAGACGGGTGCCATCTCAGGAGTTGTCCTTATCATTTGACCCTAGTTCAAAATTACGAAATCTGTCACCAATAGCCCTCGTGAGCTTTATAGTGTGACCTTAATCAATAAACGCTCATTTACAACGTATTTCACTTGTACTTATTTACAAAATTCCGTCGATCTATGTAATTCTATTTCTTATTATAGTTTTGACAAAAAATGCAGAAAAAGAACGTTGCCAATTTCTCCTCAAAAATTATCACATGTGTTTAAAACGCTTGTTAAATATTCCATTTATATACTTTTATAAGAATAAATAGCTTTTATATTTCAGTAATCAAGATATTTTATTGAAAATGCTATTTTGTATGTTTTTGTTATTGAAAATAATATTTTTATTCTAACCATACAGTTATCAAAAATGCTTACTTTGTTACAAAAAAGGATGAATTAGGTTTGAAATAAAAGTTTTAAAACAATAAATATATATTGTAGTAATGTTATTTGTGTGCCACATGAAACATTTGGAGCACCCTAGCAGTGTTTAAATCCTTAAAAAAAGAACTGAAAAAAGACCCATCATCAATGACAGGAGGGGAAAGAAGCATACTGCCCGAAAAATGTTTTTCAGCTGAGGAAATATTATGAATAACAACAAAATAATTAGGTTATGATGACAAAGATAAGTGAAAAAAATAAGGAAAATCGCACTCCCTTGAGGACTGTTTCGCGTAAAAGGAAAATAATTCGAGAATCATACGATTTATCATCCTATGTTTTCGAATCAAATAGTATTTAAAATATTAACCGTATTTTCTAATGTTACACTGAGGTGTTAATAGTAATACACTCTGTATTTAAGTGAACAACATAAAAACAAATGTAAAGTAATAAAGTGATTTTTAAATATATTTATGTCTCTCAAGCACAATTCTTTTTTTCTTCTTCTATTCTTCTTATTGAATTCCTTAAAAATTTGATAAATGTAATGTTTTCAGTTATAACTCTACAAGGGGGGGGGGGGTGAGAGCATATTGAATGTTCGAAAAAAAAGATTGTTTAAAAAATTATAAATTTACTGAAAGTAAACAAACAAAACACATTCTGACATAATAAAAAAAATAAAAAACGCCTTTTTATTGATCAGTAATACACTTACATAAATGCATCAGTACTGCACAATGTATTTTACAATTAAATTAACAAAACTAAGTTAAGAGCCAGTTTAATAAATACCGGTGATTCCATGGGCTGTCACATGTAAAATTATTTACCAAAATTATAACACTTATGTTGATAATTTGTATCGTTTATAATTAATCCCTTAACTACCGATTAAAAGTTTCTACGTAAACGCGCGTATGTGATGTAAAAGGAATACATAAGTCCTTCTCAAACACTGTCAATGTCCTTTTATTGCATTCCAAAGTTCTTTTATTCCATTCGGAATAATTTTACAGATAGCAGTGCAGTGAAAATATTGTAGTTCGTATATATACGTCGGGGGAAATTAAAGCTTTGGCTGAGCGAGGTGTTTACATACGCCGGTGGAACTTAAGAGGTTAAACTTCTGTTGTAGCTTTAGCGTCAAAGTTATAGTGTTATCTAATTCAATACATTGTTATTGTATGGAGGGGAGTCGCGATGCAAATTATGATTATATATTGGGTCGCAAATATTGAGACTTTGAGAAGGACTGGAGTACGCGTAACATGTCACAAGGAATATTTTACTATGTGATATGTGTATTAACAATGGTTCCCTGTGATCCGATGACGATTACATCAGCAAAATCTAAAATAACCACTTCTGATATAGGTTTGTGTCCCCTTCCTGGGTGAATTGTTTGTTGCTTCGAACTTCTTAATCATTCCTTTCAGAAAATTAAGTGAAAAAACCCTCTTACGTAGGCGTTTAACTCACGAAGAGCTGTGAATGATAAAGAAAAATAAAGCTTTACTAATATTGAGCGTTCTAGTAAGATGAGTCGCATATTCACTTCAAATGACTCAATTCAGCTGAGAATATTTTCCAGGCTATCTGCATGTTTATATAGCCCAAATTACTGGCACGGTTGTTGCATAGGAAGCATTTATTGTATTGGTAAACTATTTAAGGCGATATGGTACCTTCTTCCCATTTTTTTTTTATTTTTAATATTTGACATTTAGTTATAATTGTATTTCATAAAGGTTAATACTTAATAATAATTCCATACAAAAAAATTCAATTTGTTGCAAAATGTTTGTAAAATTAAAATTTTTTTAGCTTTTTTAAGCATTTTTTTAAATTCCTAAGGCTTTTTTAAATCTGTCTCTTTTTATTCAAAATTTTTTTCCAAGTACCTTATACTATACTACATAAAACTGTGCATGGGTTTTTTTCTGCTGCTGCGCTTTAATTTTTTATTAATTTTTTTGTAGATAAACCAAAAATTTTCCCAAAAATTTTCAAAAAAACATTAATTTTGATTTTGAAATTTTTAAGAAAGAGTTCTAAACATGTTAGAGCTAATTCCATGCACAGTTTTACAAAACATACAATTCAGAACATGTATAAAAAATTTCAAACCCATACTTCATTTATCAAAAAAGCCTTAGGGTTTTGAATAACAGTATATGTACAAAAATTCAACATGGAGAAATATGAGTTTGAAGTTTTCATTCCATGAATAGCATGATATAACATTCATCAAATAGTCTGAAACTTTTATGAACTGTTAATTAGCTTATTTAAAATTACGTACCATAAAAAATTGCACAAATGTAGAACAATTAAACAGTATACTGCCATAAGGAATACATAGAAAAAAAACGAATGAAAGATCAATATTTCATAAAACTTTGTCTTAATAATTATAATAAAAAATAAATACATACACTTCAGAGCTAATTCCATGCTCAGAGCTAATGCACAACATGTGCAAAAGATGTTTATGCCTTTATTTTTTATTTCCATGATTTTATAAGCTTTCTTATGTTAAATAATTGTACACGAATAAAAGCAAAATCAAATAACAATTTTTAGGTAAAATACATCAAAATCTAAGAACTGTATATGTGCATTTGTTTAAATAAATATCTTAAAATATTTTAATAATAAAAGTGTTGAATCTCGCACACATGGGATATATATATATCACCAAAAACAAATATATAAAAATGGGAGAGTTTTTCTATTCTTGCGAATTAGATTTTTAATTATCTGAGCTATCAAAATGAGATTTAGTATTTGTGCTTTGGGAGAATCCGTTTTGAAGTTTTAATTTCATTCATAATAATATCATAAAAAGCACGCTCACCTTTTAAATCTCGACCAAATCTATTTGATCTTCCAGTAAATAATTCACAAACAAGAATTTTTGCATGAATTGCACAATTCTTTTTTAAAATGATTTATTACTGCATATATAATGTCAATCTTATTGATGCGCATTAGAAAAATAATTAATTCATTTTTTATCAGGCTCTTTTCTAGCAGATAATCTGAAATGTAGGCGTGGTAGGTGCTGTTTAGCATCAAACATTGCTCCATTACTTAATGAAAAATGCAGGTAAAGCTTTGAAATTTTTCAGGCATATTTATAAAAATTCGGGGTATCAAATAAGCCAATAAAAAATTTTTCGACAGTTTAATGATTTTTAGAGTACCATATCCCCTTAATATGGTTTGGTAAGTTACAACAACGCCATAAGTAGCTCTGTCGGAAATAATTTTTTGTCACTATTTGTCCCCATATTAAGTTTGGTGCCATTGAGGTTATTAGATCGAGCTCCAGGTGATTTTGAATAATGACTACTCTTTAAGAAAAAAGCCATCCTGTACTTCAACTTAGTAAGCAAGAAATTTCAAGTTATGCAAATATTCAATAACTTTTTATTTCATAGAGCTTTTGTGAGTGTCAAAAGTTGTTTTAAATAAAATAATATTTTGTTTGACTATTCTCAATGCAGTGAAATGTGCGTGTATTAAAGTTATTATACATATATAAATAATTACCGTAAAATCCTGCGTATAACGTGCGCTTTTAACACACAAAATAAGACTGAAATTTACTTGCGCTTATTATACGCAGGGTAAAAAAAAGACATATTCATAAAAATATTTGACTCACACATACATCAAAATTCTGATTATTTAAAAGAAATGACATACCTAATGAATTTAAAGGGTTGCAGTTCTAGAAGTAATCTATTATTTTCAAAATCCTTGGATAATACCTTGAATAAATTACTTCAAAACGTAATAGCATTGCATTTCAGGTATCTTCGCGTTATGTGGTGAATATACCTAAAAATAAAAAAAAATGCAGCTATAAAGTATAGATGCGCCAGATTTTACGGTAAATAAAAAATTCCTTATAGATGTTACTGACGTTAAATTGTTTCTGTAGAGCAAGGGTCGGCAACCTATGGCACGCGTGCCACATTTGTCACGTGGCACATATCTCAATGGCACTCTACACTACTCATCAAATTTGTCAATTTTTGATTGGATGGAAGTTCATATTTGACAAATATCTTCCTAATTACGGACATACATGGAATTTAGAAAAACAAATCTGTAACATAACTCTACACATAAATCTACTGCTATTTAAAAATTTATGAATGCCATTGTTAGAGAGATTCAAATGTTTGAAGAGAGAAAACTGCATGTACTGTGTTTTCCGCTTTTGGTTCTACATATCTATATGAACAAACCTTTTCTCATATGAAAAGCATTTTGAGTCCATAAAAAAACTATAATCATCTGAATGTTTAGAATAATATTAAAATGATATTGTGATGAAGTAGATTACTGCAGAGACAAGGTTCGCATTAAAACATTTATTATTTTTTTATTTAACAATAATGAAAGGGAATATTTATAATCTATGCTGTATTTCTTATTTTATTCAATATACTTAAAAAATACATGCTATAAGTACAATTTTAATTTTTTTTAAATTTATGTTGAAGTAGTTTTAGTTTAAGTAGGGTTTTTTTTTTATTTTTGGGGAATAAATAACTTCAAATGATGCAAAACTAATATAAAATAAAACTTTAAACCTATGCTTAATAAACTTTAAACCACTATTAGTTTATCAAGTGAAGGATGGTAGCCAAAAACTTTTATTAAAATTCCAGACTAAAATCAGTATTATTTGTTGAAAATTCGTTCAGACTTGCGTGTTGCGTGTTTTAAATTTATTCAAATACTTTTTGATATTACAGAAAAAAATTGATGTTTTCTAAATGTAAGTTAATTTCAGATTTTAAAGGTTAGTAAAAGTAATAAGTATGGGTCTCATAACAAACAAACATAGAAACTAAAAGTCATATTAGAAGAAAAAATATATATTCTGAAATTTGTAAAAAAGCTCGCAGAAAAAAATCTAAAAATGTATCAACTTTTGATAAAAAAAGAACTGTAACACTGAGATTCTTCAGCAAGGTCATTTACCTGACACTCAATCATCTTTCCAACCTGAATTTAGTTACAATTTAACACAAAGGTTACGTCTTCAACTATTGCAAAAAGTTTTTTGTATAAAATGTTCATTATGTGCTGTTAGTACGTCACCAGTTCATGGGGGTACTCTTCAAGGAAGGAACTTTTATGCAAGTCTTGTCAGACAGTCAGGAAACTACACTGATGAAATAAATTAAGAGAATTGGCAAATTTTATCGAATTGCTTGAGCTGAATGAAAAACCACTGATTTTGAATAAAAATGCAAATCTAGTACGGTAAATACGTAACCGTACACGTGTGTGTAGGTGCAGCCAGCAGAAAAACAGGCTTTATAAGCACGTGTGAGTTAAGACGTATTTCGTTTGCCAGCAACCTCATCGAATTTCTTAGTGTTATTTTGAAACAATCGGTTCAATTCAAATCGTAACAGTAAAAATGAGCAACCACCAACGTTTAGATGAGGGAAAGAAGTGGAGAATTGTGAGGAGGCTAGCAGCATGCCAATGTCAAGTCCATATTTGTAGAGAGTTAAAGTTAACACCCAGCGTCATGTGTAACTTATGGAAACAGTTCCCGGATACTGGATCTATCGAGAAAAGCCTGAATAAGTCATCCGCAAGCCACGACTGTCAGGGAAGATCGCATTTTGTCGATTATAGCGAGGCGTAACAGAAGGTTTACAGCTTCTCAGCTCTCTCGTTACTTGTATGTAACCACTGAAACCTGTGTATCAAGGGTGATTGTTTCAAAAAGACTTCATGAGATAAGGTTGTTTGCCAAAAGACCTGCTGTTTGCGTCTCTCTCACATCTACAAACAGGAGAATCCGCTTAGCATGGTGCAGACAGCACAGAAATAGTAGTATGGATCAGTGGTCAACCGTTCTGTTCACCGATGTGTCCCGTTTCAACTTGAACACCAATTCTAGACATACGGTCATATGAAGAGAACTAGGGACCTGCTATCTACCCTCCAATATCCATGAAATCAACAATTATGGTGGAGAAGGTTTAATGGGTGTGGGCAGGCATCATGTTGGATGGCCGTACATCTCTCCATGTCTGTAAAAAGGCTCTGTGACTGGTGTGAGGTATAGAGATGAGGTCTTGGAGCCCAATGCTCGCTTTTTCAGAGATGCATGTGGACGCAACAACATTTTAATGGATGATAACGCTAGGCCATACAGTGCTCTTCTGGTCAACGAATTTCTCGAAAGGGAGGATATTCGCAGGTATGGATTGACCAGCCAGTTATCCAAACCTGAACCCTACAGAGCATGACTGGGATGCTCTGGGAAGGGCAATTGCTCTCAACCCTTATATGAGAACCATCCAGGAAATGAAAATAGCGTTGCTGAACGAGTAGGACCAATTTCCCCAAGAACTGATAAACTGCCTTATTTTAAATATGAAATCATGCCGTGAGTCCTATATAGCTTTAAGAGGATTACCCCCCCCCTACTAACCCATTTTTGTTTAATCAGCAACCACTGTTTCATACCTTCTAACTTCAACGAGTCTTATGCACGATCATGCGTGCGTATTGCAATAGTTTAATGGTTATTTGCTTTGTATTGTATCAATGTATGTATATATCAAATTTCATTATAAAGTCGGTCCATTAGTTCTAGATATAATCGATCATGTCTCCAACTTCTCTTAATTTCTTACACCAGTGTATTTATTTAAATTTGCAAGAGGAAATAAAAAGCTTACAAGATACAAATATTAAGCATGTTAGAATCTTCTTACCCACAAGCAAAGGCCATAATTTTTTGCTAACTTTTTCATTTTTCGCTAAACATGCCAACAATGGATAAAAAAACTTATTTTCCCAGTGCATGCATAATTGATTGATAAAAAGAGAAAAGAAACATGCTTAAAACGTTATGTCAAGCAGTACAAGAGAAGATCACATAAAAATCGACGACTTTCTAAAAAATATAGATATCATAAATGTATCTTATGCGTTGATACTTTTCAAAAGCAAGGGCAGGATTAGGTATACTTATTGATATCCTTAATATTGAGAGAAATATTGTCGAAATAATATCAGAATTATGTGGGAATTATGGGAGCCGACAGTGAAGGAAGATGTGAAAATGTGAACATGTTGAATTTCCATAGAGCTTTTGGAACCATGGGAATGCATTCTGCTCTAATAATGTGAATACAATCAATTAGTTAAGGTCAAATGATATTTGATTCCGTACTGAGGGATGGTGACTAAAATTCTTACAAATTTTAGCAGAAAATAACATGAATCTGAATTCAAAATTGAAAGAGATGACGTATTGAACTAGATTTGAATAAAAATATTCAGAAACTACAAAGTGTTTAACAGAAATGCACGAAATGACAATGTACAGGCACGAAAAAATGAAAACTGTATTTATGCAAGCCTAATGCATTATTTGTCAACCGACAGAATACGTATGCATGGTGCAAGAATCATCCTGAATGTACAAAAGCGCAATACACAAAAATAAATTCCAGGTTCACATAATCCATGAAACTGTTTTGCGTAGAAAGTTGTAGAAAGAACTATGCATGTATATCAACATTTAGCACCAGATCTCTACAATTAATATATGTATATCAGGCCAATTCAAAACTCTAATTAAAGTGTGTATAGCTGCATCTGGCAATAATGTCCAAAGAGATAATGTCCAATGTCTCAAAAAAAAGACTAGAATTAGTTGTGAGATGCAGTACACACAATATTTTTTTTAAATCCGTATTGTTCTGCTCTAGAAAAGTGGAAATAACTTTCCAATTATTTGCTCCTGTAGTTTGGCTCTTCATTGGAAGGAATTTCCCAATCTTTCCATAGATTGAGTTTGGTTCAGTATAATATATAACAAAAACAAATCACTCTAATGTTGCTGAAATCTCAGTACTGGAATCAAGAAACAAGGAAAGACGTGCAGTTTTTTAAGTCTTCAATTACGTTATCACAAGTGTGTTTTGCAAAATCTTCAATACGTCTAGCAGAGGTAGAATCTGAGAGAGCAGGACTTTTTTATCCTTTTTGAAATTATTTCATTTTTGTTACTGAATTTATCAAACAGTACATTAGAAGCATTTAAAAGACCTCCCCCTTTACACAGTTTCTGTATCTCAGTAAACAATATTATTTATTTATCAATAATATAACAAATTTCATAGGATGTCTTCATTATTATTGCCTTTTTGTGACATTACCACAGCCCAAATACTCCGCTGGTGATCGGAATATTTCTTATGGAAACTAACTTATTAACTCTTGAAAGAGAATCCTCGAAGAAAAAAGCCATTGAAAGATTTGTATTGAGTAGTAAAATAACGAGCAAACTTATATATATTTTTTTAAAATATAACATTTTCAGGACAAATCAAATAAGTTGTTGATCCATGTTTGTTTTTCGATACCAAATGTGGTTAAGTTCCCAAACGTCTTGAAATAATTCAATTTCTTTGGATATTTTTCACTAGGAAGATATCAAGATTAATTAAAAATTAGTTTCAGCCATAAAATGGTAGGTACTCCACTGTTATTTGTTATTAATCATTGCAGTTACAGAAGGAAAAACATTTTCTCGCAATTCGTATAAGAACGAGATCGATAGCAAAAATGATAAATTTGATTGCTTAGTTGATAGAATATCAAGCAAAATTTTTAATTCATAGTTCTTGAAATAATTTAATTTTTAAGCGCAATGGGCCATGACCGGACACTCAGAAAAGGCAGGTGTCCCTCAGGTTGAGTATTGCTGCCCTAGATTGTTCTCCCACAAAATTGGGGGTGGATCCGAGCCCAATCGTACTGTCACCTGAATGGTGCTTAAAAATACGGCTAACGACAGGTGTACATCTAGCCCATTGCCTCGACGAATTTGGTGGGCCTCGATTCTGATCTTGTCAGTCAGGCGCCATTAGAAGCAATGTATATGCTAGTTAAATTAATTCATTTGAATTCTAAGCAAATATCAAAAATGAATATTCTTGCCACCAAAATTAATATCCGTTTCTGATTTCACGAATCTGATAAAATTACATTAAGCACCAGTTGAATTTATTATATCGTAAAATATTTAAAAAACTTCGCAAAACAACGTTAAGAACGTCAACAATGTGGTGAACAAATGCAGATTACTCAATTCTTGGCACGCGAATCAAAATTAATTTCTCTTTCCATGTACATTAACTGTTAATCCGAAAGTGCGGAAAATATGGTTTTCACACTAACGGGATTGAGGATGACACGGAATTAATAATAAACAACTCTACATTCCTGATTTTCGAAGAAAATTGAAAGATTACTCTTTAATTCAAACCTCAGAATATTGATTTAGAGCTACCCGCGAGCAGAATATCAATAATTGTCTCCAACTGCGAGAACGAAATGAAAACTTATTAATGATGGATCAAATTGCTTTCATTGAAATTATCTTTCTGGATTTGTACGTTACTAATGCTTTTCGATAATCAAGAATTCATCAGTAACTGGGGAAAATGTAGTATTTGTTTTCACCTTAAAAATGGAAAATCAATTTGTACAATATTTGATTCTTATTCTTTCACATTAATGTTCATGTAGAGCAATGCAAGGCTTTACTGAAATCTTTCTAAAATTAATAAATGTGTTTCGTTCTTGAGAAAACAAAATCATTTAAAACTGACATTAATCAGTATAAAATAAATTTATTTTTTTAGCCCAATGCTCTACAGCAGGTGTGGGCAACCTTTTAGCAGTGGCATGCCAAACCAATCTACCAATATGATTCAGCGTGCGACACAGTGGGACATATTTGAAATAATTCGATTCCCGTGATAATGCATGCATTCTAAAATAGAGGTTAATAATTTGAAGTTCATTTATATTGAAATAAAAATAACTGAGGCTTTGTCTAAACAAAAATCAAATTTTCAAGGTACATAGCTTTGTTTGTATGACAATAGAATATAAACATAAGCTTCATCGTAGGTGAAAGGAAGTCGAAACTACCCCATAACTCGGTAAAAAAATGCATAAAACAGAATTTATTTTGCAAGTGTGTTTGATAGAGAGGTAAATATAGTATTAAAATTAAAGTTAAAGATGAGTTAATTATTTTGATCAATTTCTTACTTTTATAAATGTCCTCGTCTTATAGCGTGTCTTATTTTAGCTGCTGAAAACCTTAGAAATTGTATAAAAACGTTCTGACCAAAAACAGTCGTTAAAGCTCTCTATATATAAGAAATGTTTTTTGTGAGAGATGCTGTAATAAATTTATTTTCCTTAGGTATGGTTAATAAAAGCAACTACATCTTTACAATAGAATGGAGAAAAACCACAGTTTGACAAATTTCCATTTATTATGATGGTGAAGCTTTGCTCGAAAATGAAAACGACACGGCACGAAGCAGCCATTTGTGAATAAAAATGCATATGCAAAAATATAGGAATAATATAATTAACAAATATGTAATATAGGAATAATAAATACAGGAATAATAAATGAAAAAAGGAATAATAACATATATAATATAGGAATAATATTAAAACATGTAAATTCAAAATAAAAACAAAAGATCAAGTGTACAGTCACACACAAACACATATTGCGTTTATGAAATTCCGAAGATAATCTTAGAGTTTATAATAAAACCATCTCATGCATGAGTTAGCTACCATAATTTGACAAAAGGCGGCTCTACAGACAGAAAGGATGGTATTAGAGTTATCTGAAGAGTGCACACGACTCTCAATTTGTGAACTTTAAATCTCCTCATGCAGATCCATTGCTAATATTTTAATTATTTTTGAAGAGGATCTGGATTGAAATTCAAATTAAAATACAGAGGTAGGACTTGAAATATATAAATTTTTTCTTCTTTAAAATATATTAAAAAAATACACAATACATGTAAATTACAGTTTTACAGTTGGATCAATGAATAATAAATATTTGTTTATTTTGTACAATGGGGGTGGGAATATACCTCATCCCCTTCTTTTAACTAAAACTAAAGTGGAATTTTAATGTATTTTACCTGAAAATTTGGAAGAGAGAGGTTATTGTTAGATTATATTGAATAACGTCACTCTGAGAAGGAACACTAGAGCTAATAACAACAGAGCTTGACCATCTGAACACTTGTCAAATTATGAGGACACATAAGAAACCCCTCCACTCTCCAAACTTCCACATTATGCCAACGTTTGAGTCTCCGCAGATCATATGTGCATGAACCTCTCAATATGACGTTCAAAAATTTGTGGTAAAAAAGATGTGTGTTCTATAACAACGTTTCCCTGCCTGTGGTACGCGAGTTGCTAGTTGGTGGTCATAAAAATGAGAAAAAATAAGAAAATATCATAGAATAAGAAATATAATATAAATATCATTGAGATAAAGAAAATTTAATCAAATTATCATATGACAGAACTTTTCAAATAGAATTCAAACCACACAATCTAACTAATTTTAGTTAAGCATTCATAAAGAATGAGCTTTCTGAGTAAGCTCTTAAATTATTATTACTGTTTACTAGTACGTAATTAGTAAAAAGAGCTTTTTTCATATATTTTTTTAAGGGACACAATACGATTCAAATAACAAAAATCGGTCAAAAAATCAAATTTAATTTTTTAGCTTAATTTATTCGTTACATTTCTTTGTATAACCTGACAAAATTTGAAAGCTCCAAACTTAAAAACACAAAATTGTGATAGCTGTTACGTTCGTTTTTATTCACATCCCCATGGCAATCAAAACTTTAAACTTACTTATCTCGGAAAGATAAAAAACTTGTCTGTCTTCATTTAAAATGCTAAGCTTTTTTTCTATTGTTCCTAATGCTTTGATTTTTTTTACTATTGCTAATAGTACATGTAACAAAAGTTGGTATGCGTTTTTGAATCAAAAAGCAAAACTTTTTTTTTTTAAATAATTAAACTCAGAATTTGTAAATTGTTTAAGAAATTTTCAATAAGCATTCACAAAAGAAGTATTGTACGAATACCAATCATGTTATTATAAATCCCATACCAACTTTTGTTATACATAGTTTGACTTACTTATAAATCAAATTTCAAGCGTGTATGTAAATTTTTGTAGGAGGAGTAGCGTTTTAAAATAACTTAAAAATGTTAAATTTTTTCCTTAAAAAATTAAATTGCTAGCTTTTTATGAAACTTTGAGCACAAAATCAGTTTTACACAGTATACACACATAGAAGGCAACCAAAAAAATTTGAACATCCTTAAATTAAAAATTTTTGCTTAAATCGTACCATGTCCCCTTAAAAAATAGGTATCGAAACTGACTAAATGCAGCTGTAGACTTACAGATATACCTCTAATATTTTGAAACAAATTACAAAAAAATTGTATCCTTTAAAACAAGCACAATGATCTATTTCATAAATTTATATTATAAAAATATTTGATTATGATAAGAAAGTTAAAGATTTGGGTTTTTATAACTTTGTGTTTTATTAAAATCATTTATTAGTAAATGAAATATTTCAAAACATTAGGATTATGCGTGCTTCAATGTAATTTGTCTCATTATGTGATATGAATGCATCGTCACCCTATAAAATGTAAAATACAAATAATTGAAAAACAATCATAATAACAAGTTTCCCGATATACAAGTACAATCCTTTTTACGAAGTGTGCAATTAGATCTACAACCAAGAGGTGCGTGAGCCAAGAAAGTTTACGAAACTCTGTTCTATAATAT
>BMAO01022040.1:0-22664 GCA_019973975.1 Trichonephila clavata
AGAGACAATTTGAAAGTGTATCATATTTTTAAAAATTTGTACATACCTGAAAATTTTAAAATTCTTTCATTTTCGCCAGCTATAGGAAAGGGAGCTAATGAAATCACATTAAATTATTGCTATTGTATATCCTAATCATATCTACTGAAAGAGATTTCTTTTTGTATTAGAGCAAATACAGAAGGAATCTCTTGAGTAGATCTTAATCAAGATAATATTATAGTATATTGGAATAGATACTTAAGATTAATTGTTTCTGACGTTTAAATAATGAGTTAATTCATAACCTGATTACATTAGAGCTGTATTATCATGAATAGAGAAGACACCTAAATAAATCTTGTATATAGGTATCATCCGAGTTGATACTTAAGATTAACTGCTGCTGACAGCGAACTTAATCCACGTTCTAAGCCTGTTACAGCTATATTGCAACAGCACAGGAAATATATAATAAGGTATTTAATTTAGGTAAAATATAAATAAGTACTTAGTTGTCGTTGCTGATAATAAATAAATAAAATTAATGCATTATTTATTCACTTAAAAGCTATACAGTCGGACCCCGATTTAACAATTTTTTTGATTTTCCCCTATTAAAATGGAGGCAAAAGTCTTTATTTAATGAATAATAATCCCCGACATAATAATTATTTCAACGATAGAATTTTTTTTATTAGTTTGGATTAGAATTTTGTTGTTGTTGTTAACATCTACATATAATCCCGTACACCACAAAGTGTCACACGCTGGCTTACATAGAAATAAGCGTGAAGCACGCATCACAAAGGAAAGAAGGACTACAACACATACACCCATGCCTTCTTTGGGATTCAAACCCAGGCCCTACGGCGCTGAAGCCAGCGTCACTAACCAATATACCGGATGGGCGGCAGATTAGAAAAAATTGGACTGCTTTTCAAATGACATCGATTTTAAGCAAAACAGAACTAGATTTTCCATGCAGTTGAAGCATTTTACAGAGAAGGGTGCAGTCTATTATTAGATTTTACAGTTGTAGATGAGTCATGACTGTAACTTACCTTGTGAGTTTTGAATAGGTCAGGAAACTCCTTTAACTCACCCCACTCCTTAAAGCCATAGATATTTTAAAAGATTTTACTATATTTGCTCTCTTTCTTGAGATGTGAGGTTTATTATTCATATGGTTTTGCAGAAAGTTTGATTTTTGAAAATTTGTTAAGCATGGCAGATTGTGAGAAATAAATGAGTAACGATTTTTGATAATGAAATTCCCATCAAAACTCTTACATTTTCTAATTCTTTACATTGCTTGGAAACTGAGAAAACGTACCTCCTGCATCAGGATATAAATGATACAGTATTTCTTTTTCTCAAGATAAAGTCAAAAATCAAAAATATTGTCAAATATCTATATTACGCAAACTTTTAAAACTTCCAATCAACTGGTGCGTAATAATTCACTAATAATGTTTTTAGCTGCTGAATAAAAAGTGTGTAGTTTTTAACTATGGACATTTTTTGTGTAGTTGCTTATTAAAGGATTTCCTAAAGGTAAGTGCAAAAGAATTGTATTTTTTTGAACCCCGTTATTACGACCCCCTTTTAATGAATAAAATGTTCGGTCCCGATAAATTCATTAAATCGTGGGTTGACAAAGAAGTTACCTAAATATAAATTAAATAGTGGAATACACAAGGGGGTTGAAGATAGAAACCTCCTCCTACCGACCAACACATTTTATACTTTTGGAATAAAGATTACATCTAGGTATTTTCATCTACGTTTTTTTAAAAAATGTAACCCCTTCCATGAAAGTAGTCTGAGCACCGCCAACTGATATTAAATAAGGTAAGAAGAAATACAAGATTAATTACTGCTAACATTTATTAACTATTATTTTATTGATGAAAATAGAAACGAACAAAAAATACATTACGTAAAATGGAATAATTTCTTCCTCGGCAATGCAGAAACGTATCTTAAAGGTAACTCTTGAAGTTCAATAGTACAATGAGTTTCCTTCTTCTTATTAAACAATGTGATCATATCTTTTAGGAATCTTGCAAGAATTTTAGCATTTGGTAAAAAATATAAGTGCGGTCAATAACTGGTTATAATTACAATTAAATTTTTAAATTTTAATAATAAGGGATCTGAGAAATGAATTAATTTATTAATTGTTGCCTTTTATTAAATCATTAACCTTTTGAAATCAGCTTTATATATGTTGTGTACCACAAATTTTTTCTTCATTTACTTCGGCTGCTGTACAACTGCTGTTCTCGATTCTTTACGACTGTGCAACCTTTGTTGTAATTGGATGGGGATATTTTTCCTTACCTCTCCCAGTTGTAATTTGTAATCCTTAACCACTAAACTTTGCAAAAATGAACATATTAGACTTTTTTAAAAGCCTGAGGAAGGGGAATAAAACGTATTTGTACATTGTTTTCAATAAAGCTAATTTTTAAGACTAGTCTGGTTATTTAATTGTCACACCTCGTAGATAAAGGGAAAATAAAACAAAAAAAAATTTTTATGTTAAGTATTACCACAAGGGGAATGATGTTAAGGTTTTTAAGCTTTTTTTTGTGGTAACAAGTCAAAGTAATTTTTTAAAAAAGAAATAGGCTTTTTAGTACATTTTGACGTTCATTGCGATGAGAGGACATCTGCTACATAGTTACAAGGAAAAAAACACTGTAGGTACAGTTACAGCTTCTATAGTATTAAATTTGTTTTAAAAAAAACCTGCTGACGAAATTACAGGACAGAATAAAGGGAAAGAGGGAAGAAGCTTCTAGTGGATTGATCGACGGTGTGGGGAAAGAGAGCTGGCCTTATGAAATGTAGTGATGCGGCGCTGACTAATTTTACTTTAAACTAACATCTTAAAAAACTACCCAGGTTCGCTTATTTAACTTAGTCCGCATCAACATAGTGGCTAGTATAAATGAATTATTGAGACAACGCAAAACTGATGAAATTACTCGGATTAAAAATAAAAATAAATTAGTTTATTACAATTAAAATACAATACGAAATTTAGCATTTAAATTAAGCACCATTAAAATTGAAGAATAAGAGAACTATGAACAAACATTAAGAATTTCACTTATCTGAAACGGAGGCGAGGTGATGGGGCTGTATTGTCCACCGGACAATGAAACTAAAGTTTGTCCTAAAATTTGGGAATCAAATTAGAATTATTGTGAGTGAGAATCTGCCGAAAATTGCCACTCGGCGCCCTTTTAAGGAAGGGCAAATCCCACCATTTTTGTGCCTACGCTCACTCTTTGTCCAGCCGCGTCATTGGTCAATTACCAAGCGCAAAGTTACAAAAGTTGCAGTTTTGAAATAAAAATTTATGAGTCATTCACCCCACGTACTCGTTGACAAAACCCTTGACACCCCGTGCTAGTCCCCAGCAAAGGAATTCCAACAACATCCTGTAAACAAGGGGGATATACAAATTACTGATTATTTGGGGGCCAACTCCATTGCCGGCCAGCCTCCCATCAGTAGCAATATGCACGTTGGACCTTTAAAGTTCTAACACATCAGCAATCATCGCTTTTGGTAGTTTATATTGCAGAAAAATAATTTAATTTTAAGTCTGAAATCATTTAATCGAAATTAAGTTTTTCTTTTCACATTTTTTAAAAAAAATTCAACTGGTTTGTGGTAATATTAAATTTTGAAATTATTTCTTAAGATTATTTTTCTTCATACGATAGGCATCTTTTCCTACTCAAAGACAGCGATTTTTAATAAAATAATAATATTTTCTCTATATAAATGCGATTCACTCTAGTACAGATGGTAATAATATATTATTCGCATATATAATTCTTAAAAAGAAAGATTTAAAAAAAAATCTTGCAACTTTTAAAAGATTTTAGCTTTTTAGTAAAGGCTTTTATTTTTTAAAAAGTTTTTTGTTAATACACGTTGAATTTACAGTATTGTGATGTTGATTAAATATTTATCCATTAAATTTTTTTTTGTAATTTTATAGTCTGAAATGTGTAGCTTTGATATGTATAGAGATTTTATGCAAAAATATAAGAATGATATAATAAATGATATTTTATTTTGCTAATTCGTAGAATTACTTAAGGAATCCAACTACATGCGCGACAACTTTTTAAAAAAAAATTGAGATATGGGATTTTTTTTATTGTGGTTTTTAGATTTGCTTAGTACATTTTAAGAAAAATGTGATAATTAAGAAAGATAAAATTAGGAGATAAAGAGAAATTATTATTACTAAAATAGGAAAAAATTGGTAAAAATTTACAAAAAAATGACATAAATGGGGAACATTCTTTACCAAAAGTTTATGAACAAATTTTTAATCTTTCAATTCTTGTGTATTTTTATGTTATTTATTTTTGAAATGACCTTCAAGATAAGAAATATTTTAGTTTTTACAAAAACTTGAGCACCTTATCTTAGTTGTTATATGAAATGGCTTAAAATAACAGTGATTATATTCATATAAGGGACTGTAAATTTTGTAATAAAACAGTGATTGATAAATCTGAAGCTTCTATTATTATACAGAACATACGCAAAAAATTTACGCTAATTATTTTCAAAGCTTTTTGAGCAATCGCTGTCCTCGTTTGAACATTTAAAAAAAACACACATTTCGAGTAAAGCGCGTTTTAAAGCATGATATCTTGCTTAATGTAATGGCATCTACTTTTACTAAAACGCTGATAGTTTTTGTTCCAGTAAACGGAAAATAATAAACTTGGTATTTTTTTTATAAAGTTAATAATATGTTATATAAAATAAAATCATATAAAAAACTTGTCAACTTTTGGCAAAATTCACAATTTTAGGGTAGTCGGATACCTTAGTTTAAAGAAATGATTCAACCCAATTTAAAATGGCTAGATTATATTCCAAAAAATATCAATAATTTGATATTAAAAACTTAATCCTTCTTCTAAAAAAATTAATTGTCGAATATTTGCTTAAATGTGTTTGTAAATGAAATTACAAATTAAAAGAAAATAACATAAAACCTAAATGAAGATTAATGAGAGAGAGAAAGAGAGAGAGGAGAGAGTGTCATATTGTAAGAAACATTGGAAATATCTCGATTTAAAAATGCATATATATATGATAAGATTAAATTACCTTATAAGTAAAAAAAAACCCTCTCTCAACTCGTTAAACTGATTTTTAATTAAGTGGACGTTTTAAAATAAGCACTCTTCATTACAGAGCTGTCAGAAAAGATCTCATGTAAGGAAATAAAAATTAATTTTAATAACTGGGGAACGTTCGTTCGAAATTTATATTGACTGAAATTTTTTGAGCGAGTTCCTGACAATTAATTAGAATGGTTCAACTTCAATTAAATTTACTAACAGCTTCTAAACGTCAGATTAATATCGGTGTCGCTACGGGAGAAAAAATATCGCACGAACAGCTATTCGGAAGTAAAATATTAAAGAAATTCGCAGGAAGGAATTAAAAAAAAAAATGAAAGAGAGGCTAAAGTCGATAATGGAAGAAAGATGAAATAAAAAATATTACTAGTCTGGAATAATTTTTTTTCGTTTCTTTCTTTTTTTTCCACAACTAATCCAAGATCGGAAAAATGATCAACACTCAGTCAATAAGGAAGCTCAAAATCTGTTAGATGGGTTGATGTGTTGACAGCAAAAAATAAAAAAAAATTACGTTACCTCCAAGAATGTAATCCTATATAGATTGTGATGGAATTCAATTTTTTTTGTGATGAAAGGAAGGAAAAGAAATTTACTTTCTTTTCGAATTTTTCAGAAAGGATTTTGTGATAGGATGTGTTCTTCATTATCCCATTTAATAATAAAATTTTTCCTTAATGCTATGAAGCAAATGAGGTTTTCATTATTAGCAATAAAAACGAGAGCTTATCAGATAAACTATTAACACATTATATGCTCTGAATTTCTCAATTCATGACATTCTTTGTGTTGAATAACAAATTAATTCATGTTTTTTTATGGTGCCGAAAAGGAAGATTAATTATTGGAACAACAATACTTTTTTAAAGATAATTAGTATAGATAGATTTTTTTTTCTTAGTGAAATGACTCCTATAAAAATAAGCTCATAACTTTCTATTATGCAGAAAAAAATAAGATCTATTAAGCAGAGAAGTAGAATGGTCATTAAATTTGTGACATCATTATTTATTAAATGTGCTATTTTATTTATTTTTTTGTACACATAAAAACTATGTAACACTATTAAAACTATGTAACACTGTTAGCATAATGATACTTCTTAAATTTGTAATCATATAAATAAAAAGGCAAAAAAAAAAAAAAATCCACTTTACTTTTTTTATATTTGCTTAGAAATACAAATTAAAGATGTGTTTTATGATATAAACATATGAACTGACTTTTAATTATGATTTTCTTTAATAAAAACTTTATGTGATATGTTTTGTTGAATAGAATACAGTAAATTAGTAAAAAATATTTTGTAATTAGATATACATTTTGCGGTCATACTTATACCTAGGTGTTTGTTTTTTTTCCCTAAAAAAAAGGGAATTTTATTTTGTTATTATTCGATTAAACAATAAATGTAAGGATGAAAAATATGTATCTAAGAGTATATTTCAGAATAAAGTCTAAATGTCTACGTAGAATATTGCAAGTCAAAGTAATTTGCAAATAAATATAAATGCAAGAAGAGTAGAAACTCAAAAAAGTTCAAAACTAAGCTTGGACAAAGGAATGGATCATGGTTATGTAGAGGAAACAAAAAGTATTATTTATTTGAAACTACTAATGTGGATGAGATGTTCTAGAGCATGGATATAATAAGAAAAATAATTATATAAAAAAAATATTTTCAAAGTTTAATATTGCCACAAAGGGGTTGTACTTTCGAAGAAAAAAAAATGGGGAAAATATTTAGTTTTGATTAGGTGATTTTAAACTCAAAATGATTATTTTCTCATAATATAAATACTCAGAAGTGTGTGATGATTACTGATAAATGAGCAATAAGTAGTACAATGTGCATCCGAGTATTTCATAACGCAGCTCTCTATCGTCACCGTCGATTCTCAAGTCCGTTAAAAACTGATTTCCGTCCTTCCACTTAAGGTATCCAACTACCCTAAAATTGTGAATTTTGTCAAAAATTGACAATTATTTTGTAATTTTATTTTAAAAGCTATCTTATTAGCTTTATAAAAATACCAAGTTTATTATTTTCCGTTCACTAGAACAAAACTATAAGTGTTTTAGTAAAATGAGATACCATTACTTTAAATAAGATGTCAAACTTTAAAACGTGTTTTACTCGAAATGTGTTTTTTTAAAAATGCTCAAACAGGGCTATAAGCAAGTTTTGAAAATAATTAACTGAAGTTTTTTTGTGTGTATGTTCTTTATAATAGTAAAAGTGTTTCAACCTTCAGATTCATCATTCACTGTTTATTACAAAATTTACCGTCTCTTTTGTGAATATAATCATCGTTTTTTTTAAGCAATTTCATATAATAACAAAGATAAAGTGCTCTAGTTCTTGTAAAAATTAAAATATCCTGAAGCGAATTTCAAAAATGAATAACATAACAACACATCATAATTGAAAAGTTGAAACTTTGTTTATAAACCTTTGGTACAGAATGGGCCCCGTTTATGTTATTTTTTGTCAATTTTTCCCAGATTAGAAATTTTTTTTTTCTTTTTCTCTTCTTAATTTTAGCATATTTTTCTTAAAATGTACTAAACAAATCTAAAAACAGAAAAAAACCCCATATTTTTATTTTTTAAAAAATATTGTTGCAAGTAGTCGGATATTTTAATCGAATACTATAATTTTGACTGTTGGTGTTTTTTTTAAGTTAGTACTAAACAAGCTGTTAAATGGACTTGATGCTTTTTTTCTTGTGACTATTTAGTATGCGTCTACTCATCGCAGTAAATGTTCAAAAGTACTCAAACAATGTTTCACTTTGACAAAAATTACTTAGACTTTTGATAAAAACTGATACTCCTAAAAATCATTCCCTTTATAACAGTTGTTTCTTATCCCAGATGGTGTAGCTGAGCTACACCATCTCCATAAAACCAAAAATTCCAGAAATAAGATAGCCTTATGGCAGTACTTAACATATAAAAATTACTATGTATTTTATTTTCCCCTACTTATGTACCAGAAAACATCTTTTCCGCATAGGCAGGTTTCGAAATTCTGAAAAAAATTTTTTTGGTCAAACCTGTAGAAAATGTAATTAAATACTGGTCATATTGAATGTGGATTTATGTGTGTGATTTTTCATAACGGGATTTTTTTAATTTATGGGGGAATAATAAATTTTCTTTATTTGTTTGTTTAATTTTCAGAATTTCGATTAATGAATAACATATCGTATTTGTTATATACACTACCTCCCATCTCGGTGCGCAGTAGCGCATACAGGAATTTTTCAGGGGGAGAGGGGTCCAGTGTCGAAAGTCCGCCATTCTCGTATCATGCTCCTTTTGATTTTGTCGATTTTCGGAAACAAAAAAAAACAGTAAAATATTAATTATTGAATAAATAATTAGCATTAATTAAAATAATATTAATAAAAATACCTAATTGAATTTGACGTACTATGTACATAGGATCATAATCAATCTGAAAAATTATCAAGGGCTTTTGGGGGTACGGACCCAAGCCCTCCCCCCTTGTGTGCGCCACTGATGGTGCGGTATCCAGCCAGTATGGTGCGGTATATATGATTTTCCTGTATCCAGCCAGAGTTTCTCCAATTGTGGGGTGCGAGCATATCGAAAAATCGAAGTCAAAAGATTATTTAAAAAAATTATCAATTTACAGAAGGAATCAAAACAAAATACATTTTGACGTAATAAAAAGTAAATTACGCATTTACACTGATATAATACACTTAAAAAACGTATCAGTACTGCATATGTATTTGATAATTACTCTGTCAATACTAAGTTACGGACAAGTTTAATAATTACCAGTGACCCTATATGGGCTGTCATAAAATTATACACAAAGTTTAATACTTATCTTGATAATTTGTACGGTTTACAATTAAAGTCGTATTACAGCTTTAGCGTCAAGTGAGTGAGAGTGAGAATATTAACGTCGCACTGATTAGCAACACGAGGGCTTTGGGCGACGGTCCGCGTAATTTTGAACCATGGTCAAGTGACGCGGACGACACCTGAGCTGGCACCCCCTCTCCTAACTACCACGCCACACCAACGGGAGGACGTTTGAGCTCTCGACAGATTTAACGTACATCGCTCCCCTACACGGCTGATATTTAGTGGTACTAGGATCGAACCCATGACACGCTAGCCATGATCCGATGCCTAGACCACTCGGCCACCGCGGCCCTATCGTCAAAGTAATATATTATAATTGAATTCAATACATTGTTATTGTACGGAAGGGGGGGGGAGGAAAATTATGATTTAAAATTGGGTAAGTACAGAAAGTTTGAGAAGCATTGCTCTAAGCATTTCTGTCAGTTGAAGATTTATTTACTCTTTTGCACCAATTTCATGAATCTCATTTCTTTGCATTTCTTGTAAGTTTATTTTTTTTATTAATTGCTTTTATAACAATTTAATATTAATTGATACTTATATAATTGCACCGAATCTTCATTTGGTTTTCTCACTTACTTCTTTTTTAATTTTATTTAGTGTAATCTATTGTTATTTGGATGTTTCCATATTAATCTACCAGGTCGCTAGGAGAAGGATGGTTGTTGAATAGTTAAAGCCGCAAGATAGCACTATTGCAGTGATCCGCTTCTATTTAGAAGTAGTCTTGTGGCAACAGTCAGTGCATGTATTTTCTATAAAATGTAAACACGCTCTCCAATGAAAAATTCTCTTGTATCAAAATACTTTACTTGTGAAATCTGAGCTATACTATTATTAGCGAAATATTCTTCAACATTGAAATATATTCAACTATATCAAATTGAACTTGGAATTTTCATTGAATCTATTTTCTTTCAACAGAATGGAATTCGAAACCGAAACTTTTAGTCATAGAATACAATTTTTAAAAGTTCGCTATAGCTTAACGATAGTACTCTATATAATGACATCAACAAACTAGTTTAGTCCTATTTATTCGGTGATCAGCATGAAACTATATATTGATTTCTTAACCCTTCAACTGTCAAGTTATTATGATGATTTGGATACATAAATAGTCAAATTTTTTTATTGCAAAAATCAAATGTGTGTTTGTACAAAATAAAATATACTTAGTAGTTAAAAATTGATATTTTGATTGATAATTGAAAAATTGATATTTATTTACTGGAACATTATTTTCGAAAAATAAAATAAAAATAAATAATACCTATTAGTAGTTTAATAATTCAGTTTTGTGTGGTATAACTGAGAACACTTTTCCAAGCACAGACTAATTCCGAAATCATTACACCATAATTGTGTTTCCTTTCTTACCTTTTTTCCATTTGCATCCTTTTTAACACGCTTTTATTAGCTTCATCTGTTTGTAACGAAATCTCTGAACTCGATTTTTACCCAATTTAAAAGGTCAAATTAATTCAAAATTTTGCACTCTTTTTAAGGACCAATAATAATACAGTAATTTCATAAATTTGTTCTATTGTCTTGATCAAGATTATCAGCATTAATAATTTCCTCTTTCTGGATTTGGTGACTAATTCCCGATCCTATTTCCAGATTTGGCAATTAATTCCAGATCCCATTTCCAGATTTGGCAACTGAAAGATTAAGTTTTAACCCTAAGGTGCTTAAACGCTTATAATTAACATAAATACAACAAACAAAAAATATTCTTTATGTGAAATTTTTTACTTTTCAGTTCGATTAACTATTTTATTTAATTTCTAGTAGGCTGCGGATTGGTGTCTTACCATTGCCGACCTAGTACATTCCCCGGAAGCTGGTATCTCTTTTTAGTGCGGCACCATTGGGCGGATACCAATTATTGCAGGTAATTCTGAAGCATAGTTTCCTCCTTAGAAAGAGGCACTTGAGATTTGATGATGCGAACCTGCACTAGGATTTAACTTTGCCGAGAACACCCATGCCAAACTATAAACTTTTTATAGTTCTATTAACAATAAAAGCGTGTTTTTTAAGCAAAATGTTTTGAAAATCCATTTTTTTGCTGTCTTGTAGACTGACGTTTTCGCAGGAGTAGAAGGAATATGGGGTATAAAGTTTCGTTTTGTGAGACGAGAAGGGTTATCTACTGTAGAGGGTCTACCAGAATCTTTTTGTCCAGAGAAGATGTATCATCTCTGTAAAAGCTCTTCTACAATTTAGATACGAAACATATAATACATTTCCCAACTGCCTTTTTAATGAGCAAAAACGAGTTCTTAAGTATCTTGCCTAGTAATTGTAAAAATATCTTTTTATAACATTTTTTCTGGCGTTTTCGAATTGTTGAATGAAAGAATACTTCCTGATCACAGCGATCTACACCATCCATAGCAAATTACCAAAAGGGCCTCCACCAAAATTACCCCGGTCGTGGCATTTTGGAGCACTAGGGCCATTCCCGAGATTATCTCGAGCATGCAATTGAAAGGTTACGCTCAATTGTTCATTAGCATTTTAGTTACAATTTAACTTCAGAAAACAATTCTAAAAGTTTACAGAAATTCTGAAAAGTAAAATAATACAATGAAAATAAATCCCTCAAAGTAATGAAATTTGCTGTCATATGATTGTTTGGGCGAATGATTTACTTCAGATGATCTTTTACAGGTTATTCCTATTTGATTGATCAGTTTCATTCGGGGATATTCTGAACGAAAGAAATTCAACATGTTACAAGAGAACCTTAAAAACGCGTTTTTTAATCTAAACAAGTTGTGTCGAACCAGATACCTAAAAACAGTATTTTTAAAATGTTTACAGTATGTTTTAAAAGTAGGAATGTTTTAAAGTTTTTTGAAGATCCCATAATCGGGCTGTGAAAATCCATTGACGTCTTTTTCCAGGTCAGTAGGCTTTGACATTTTCTGACTCAGAGGCAGAAAAAACTTGACTAATGTTTAATGCATTCCACTTGAAAGTGAATCCCTATTTTTCAAGCTCTAAAACATATCCCCACAAAATCCTCTGTTCTAGGACAATACAACTTATAAAAGAGAAAAGCGCGTAAGAAATTTAGACTTCAATTTTCACAGTAAAAAGTGATTTTGACTCAGTGTTTGTAAATAGTATGCTATTACGTATTAAAAAATTAATCTGAAATTTTTTACTCTGTGTAAAAGAATTTTGTGAACACTTGGGCTCTAATTCTGTACAGAAGTTATGTATAACCAATTAAAAGTATTAAAATAATGAAAAATAAAGTTCTGGAGGCTTATGCATTAAGATTTGAGCACTTATATCAGGGGAAATGAATCCTTGAGAATATTAAAATGTAGTATCACATTCCACAAAGTTAGAAAATAAGCATAGCATAAAAAATTAGCATGCTATTTCAAAATATTTTCTTTAAACTTTTTAAAAAAAAAAAAGTAATTGTTATAACGGTTTAAAAATTAAAGTAGCATGCAAAACAATAACATAATTTAAAAAAAAAAATTGTGAATAATAAGTACTTAGTGGCCTCTCTTACTTGACCTTAATAACGCCATATATATATGCACTATCTGGCATATTATAAATTAACTTTTTGCAGTTAGCATTGCTGATTGTAACCCAAACGGATTAACTAATTACAATGATTTAGAAAGATATTTCTCTACACAGATTTACCAATACCGGAAAAATAATGGCCCGTGTAATAAGAAGTGGAGTAAGAATAATAGTTAGGTAGTATTTTCGGTCTATAGCTTCAAGCAAAGATCATTGTGTGATAGGAGCTATCATATGAAACATGTCGTGATTTAAAACCTCCGTGGTGGTAGTTTGTGCATGTTGTAGAGAAATATAAGTTTAGATGTCAACCGTATCTTGTTTTCTAACCAATGTTTGGAACTACGATACATTAGGTTAAGTTGACTTGGAATTGAGTAGTAAAAGGTTGCCAGAAAAGTTTTATAAAATGAAGCAACCTATATGTTGGTAGCCGGCTGAATGACGTGGTTGGTTTGTCGCTGGCCTTCTACACTCAAGGCTGCGGGTTCGACTCCGGCCCAAGTCGATGGTTTTCATGATGCAGAATATCGACAGCTGCTATGTCGTATGATTATGCGGCATGTAAAAGATCTCTAGAGTGTCTGTTTGGCTTGGATGCTCTCGCAAAATTATATCCTAGCACTGGTTCGCATCGCCAAGAGCTCAGGTGCCTCCTTCTGTGGAGAAAACTGGGCGTCAAAAGTGCTTGCTGTAATTGGTATCGCCTATATGGTGCAGCGCTAAAAAGTGATACCAGATCCTGGGGAATGTACTAGGTCTGCAAAGGTTTAAAAAATACCAATACGCAGCCCATTGAAAAAATATATATGTTGGTTTCTTAATGTTTTCAACAATGCGAATAAATTTTTAGCAGTACATTTCCTTTTTTGTTATAAATATGTTCCGGCAGAAAATGCGAAAATATAATTTTTTTATCGTCAGTCATCCAATTAAGCAAAAATTTCTGAATATTAGGGATCTAAAAATGAGAGAAATAATATTACTTTCATTAATATAGTAGTGTGTTAATTTTTTTCAGGTGTAATAAAAAATTAATTATTTAGAAGTAACTTTAATAAATGATAAATAATTTCTCATTAAACAACATACATTTTTGTCTTTAAAATAAAAATTCTGTTTATCTGTGAAAATATTGCCGTTTATTTTCAACGATATGAATTACACATGACGGTAGGAGAACCGGTTCCTGATGTGTTTGGATCGGTGCTTCGGATCCTTATCCAGTTGGAGAATGAAACTCAACTATACGGGGTTCATTCTAACCTCGACTATGTGTACTTAAGAACTCCTGGTGTTCTCCAGGATGTCTTAACACTGAAGCTTATCCATGATTCCCTGAATCGATCTCAGAGGGATTCATGCCCAAGGTGAAAGAAGCATCCTCAAAACAACCTATCCATTCCCGTATTTCACTGTTGGAATCTGGCGCTTAAGGTCAAAACGAGTGCCTTGGGGACGGCGATTACACTGTATCCTATCCGTATCAAACAGCATGTGTTTGCTTTCATCACTCTAAAGAGCATCTCATTTTCCCTTGGTCCAGTTCTTGTGTGCCTTCACGCATTCCACACGAGCCTTGGTATTTGTTTCTTTATAGAGAATCTTCTACTTAGTCAAGCTATTTGAAGGCTTGGCTTGATAACACAAACACAGGGCGCCATAAAGCTCACATACAATGTTTTCAGTCGTCAGGCGGAGATTGATATGTGAAAGATATGTGCCATACTTGTCGAAAAGACGAGACAGAACGAGGACGTTTGGAGTGAGGAACCTTTTGCGTTTTTCCCTAGTTTACTCAATTCTTCAAGAACGATACTCTACTCTCCGATTTATAGAATTATTTCCCAAGGTGTGAACATCCCGTCCTTGACAATATCCATTAACTATGGCTTTTTGTTGCTGAATAGGCAACCCATTATCAGGTGGTTGGTATCAAGGATATCTTAGCTTGAACCTGCGATTTTCTGAAACATCTCTGATATTGGCAAACATAACCTTAACCCTTGAGAAAGACGCAGTCCTCAGCATTTTTAGGTGAATAGCACTAAATTTGAGAATAAAAAACTAATTAAATATTAATTAAAAAAAATTGGTAATGCAAGATATTTAGCAGACCCTACTTAGTAATAATTTATTCCATATTTACACATTTTACAAGTTTAAATTACAAAGCAGAAATACTTTTATATGGAAAATCCCAACTGTATTCTTATTTATCGTACTTCAGAAACAGTCTGGAATTATAATGGATTATTTTCAATTAAAAGAAAAAAGCTCTCAAAAGAATATGTTGCAAAGGAATTTGAGGCTACATTAATAATTCATCATGTCAACTGAAGGCATTCATCCGTATTCATTATTCCATAGAAAATGTATGCCGTATTTTTACAAGGTTCCTTTGATATATTCCATTCTTTTATTTCTTTTCCCAAATTTTTAAATTTTAACTAGAATATTTTATTAAGCTTAGATTTTTTGTCTTTGTGTAGTTAGATATAAAGGCACTTAGGAGGATTTTGAGAAGAATAATTTTTCAAAGGATATTGTTAAATATGTATGTAATCTTTTTACAACTGTATTTAGAAAGACAGTAATATATTAAATTCTGCTAAGGTTCTTACTTTTAGAACATATATTTATATGTTACGGAAACCTACAAATACACTTTATAGTTTATTTTAACCTTTTTTAATGCTCAAATTTTTTTTTCTGAAGTTTTTTTTACATTTCGTTTCGACATGCAAAAATTTGAACATAAAGATTTACGTATTTGTTATTACTTTTAATGATGTTTAAATATAGAAAAAAATCTCCCTATGTTTCAATAACTTTTTATTATCACCATGTACAACTTTCATGTATTTTATACAGTAATTATTGTAATTGAAACCACTATAGGTAAACGAGCAGAGCGTTTTGGTTAAAAAAAAAAGATGATATGGCGCTGTGGCTGAATGATCTTGTTATACAACTCATCTATGGGGATTTTTTGGTGAGTTGAGTCCTGCTTAAGTCATGCAGTGGGGTTGAGGCGTGTTAATATGTGAGAACACAAAAATTCACTTCGACTTTATTTGGCATGTATGTGAAAAGAGAAATGTTTTTTTTTATTTTTAACTTTATCATGTGACAATGGTCTAAAATTATGCGTCATGTTACGAGGGTTAATGGACCTTATGTTTGGCTGAGATATTAAAGCTGAAAACATTCAATAATATTTATTTATCTAGTCACGCACACCATAAGTTTTGATACAAAAAATTAAGATTGTCACGCCTAATGAACAGCAGACGATTTTAAATTTCGTTGTAATATTCTTCAAAAACCTGTAGTCATTGGATGTTGTTCTAAGACAGCCAGAGCTTTAACGTGAACGAAAGCGAGCAGCAGATATTTCTCTGGATTAAACAAGAAATATAAAAATTTTTTTAAGTCAGTTCCTACTTAGGTCAACAAAAAAAAAATTATTTTAGTTACGTTTTATTAAATACATGGCTGGCCACCGTAAAGGCAACACAAAGAAAGACAAGGGATAGCAAAACAAAATTTATTTTGTAGATAACATGTTGACCAAGTATCAAATGATTAAATTTATAGACTTCTGTGAAGTGTGGTTCCTGCCAGAATCAGTAGCCAGAGTAGCCGTTATTGTTGGAGATCACTGCTGCCACACGCCTCGGCATTGATTCAAAGAGACTTTGGATGTGTTCTTGGGGTACAGCAGACCAAGCAGCTTCCACACGTTGCCAAAATTGATCTGGTGTGGCAGCTGGGGTGTAATCTGGGTCAATCGTTGAGCAACCATGGACCACATGTTTTCTATCGGCGAAAGATCCGGAGAGCGAGCCGGCCAGGGAATCAATTCAATCTGGTGATTGACGAAGAACTTTGGACAATGCGTGCCACGTGTGGTCGCGCATTATCCTGTTGAAATATGGCTGTGGCCAAGCCCTGAAGGTAAGGAAGGACAACTGGCTCCAACACCTCGGAGATGTAGCGCTGGCTGTTTAAAGTACCGGCAATGCGTACTAGAGAGTGCGAGAGTGATATCCAATACCGCCCCATACCATAATACCCGGTGCAGGACCAGTGTGGCGGTGCATAACGCAGCTGTTCAGCATTCTCTCTCCACGGTGTCTCCAGACTCGAATCCGACCATCGTGGTGTTGCAGACAGATGCGTGACTCGTCAGTAAAGACAACTTATTCCATTCTGCCACCCACATCCTTCTTTCATCGCACCATTGGCGGCGGAGACGTCTGTGGTTCTGCGTCAAGGGTAGACCAAGCAATGGACGTCTTGCGGACAGACCACTCTGCTGTAAACGGCGTCGAATGGTACGCGTAGACACTGAATGATGCGTTACAGACTCAATGTGCTGTGCTATGGTTCGTGATGTGACTGAGCGATCCGTCACTGCCATGTGCACAATTTGCCTGTCCTCACGTGAAGTGGTGCACTGAGGTGGATGCGATCGACCACGTCGGTCCGTCGTACCTCCTGCATCCAACGGTCACATATCCGCATTACAGTTGTTTGGTTTGTCCAACACGACTACCGATTTCCCTGAAAGATAATCCACAATCTCGGTAGGCCACTATTCTTCCTCTGTCGAACTCGGATACTTGATCCAAAGCTGATTGCTGTTTTCTACGAGACATAACTGATCGTTTTTTGAAAAAACCACAAAAAAAACCCACTATTGCCGAACTTGAAATCGTCGAAATCTCCAAGCCTTAAATAGCGCTCCACAGGCGTGCGTTATGTGTGTTTGCGCTGAAATTTTAATCATTTTTATATATCACTTCCTCTAATGCATTTTGTAAATTTCATGTTATTTGCGTGCTTCCTTCAGGGTGTTGCATTTACGGTGGTCAGCAGTGTAGTTACAATTAATATAAATATATATATATATACATATGACAGAATCACACTATAAGTGGCAATTAACTTTTATTAATTATTAATAAAGTATCGCATTGCCATCCAAATCAATCGTGTATATAAAATTTCAGTTCAACTGTTCAGTTTTGAAACGTGAGGGAAAAAAAATCTTTTGAAGTTTTGACCCAAGTCTCTAAAATTGAAGCCAACGTGTAATCTGTGATTCTTTAAATAATTAATTTCAGTTAATAATTTTAATTAATTATAATTGAATTGTTGTATTATTACCCAAAACAATAGTATATAGAAAATTTCAGCTCAAATGAGTGCTTTAAAATGTGTCAGAAAAAACATTTTCTAGTTTTGAGACAAGTCGCCAAAATGGTCGCTAAAACGCCAAAAATGATGCCCACGTGGCTTTATTTGTAATTCTTTGAATAATTAGTTTTAATCAATTAATTTTTTATTAATTTTCATTAAATTACTGTATTGTCATTGAAACTAAGCTTGTATTTTAAATTTCAGCTCATTTTAGTGCTTTAAAATTCATTTTATTGACGATTGAAAATTTGAACAAGATAAATATAAATATATACACATAAATAGAGAGAGAGAGAGAGAGAGAGAGAGAGAGAATGAGCTAATAGTAGGAATTGAAAAAGAAAGTGAGCGGCGAAGATTTTTAAGGCTTTTAAACATTTAGACATCAAAAGCGTATTCATTTACTGAACTATTAAGAGATTTTCTGAGACCAACAGCGTTGTAGATTGTAGAAGATGTGGGGTCATTCGATCTCAGTGAGAAAACCATCTCTCATCAAAACAGTCAGAGGGAAAATTCGTCGAAATTCTTGTCGAAAGAAGACTCTTCTTGGTAAACAAATGAATGTGTCTAAAAGTACAATGTGTCTGATAGTAAATGAACTTAGGCTAAAAGGTAATCGCACGATAAATGACCATATTGTTACAAAATTATTAAAAACGCCAACGGTACCGTACAGAAAAAGTAGTGTTGTGACTTCACGCTCAGAACGGCCGCAGACGAATTCTGTTTCTCGATGAGAAAATTTTTGCCCATAAGGAACCTTTCAAATACGAGATTGACAGTTATACGCAAGATGCTCCCAAGAAGCTAAAGATAAGAAAAATGCGTATAGAAAGTTCTTCGTCGAGCTTCGTAATGGTGTGGGGATGGTGTCAGTTATTAAGACATCTCAAAGATTCATTTTTGGCAGAAATAAGTGAAATATATGGAAAAAGTTTATCAAGACACTTCCTTAAAACCAATAGAGAAGCTTTTGAACTTAAACCTGTTCAAACGATTGGACTCTTTAACACGCTTTTATAAGTTTCACTTGTATGTTATGGATTGACCATGGGTCAAAATTACGCGGACTGTCGCCAAAAGCTCTCGTGTAGCTGAACAGCGCGACGTTAATATTCACTCACTCACTATTTGCAACAGTCTTTGAAATCGATTTTTACCCACTTTAAAAGGTCGGATTTATTCAAAATTTTGTTCACTTGTCGAGGACCAATGACAATACAATAATTTCATAATATTGTTCCATAGCTCTGATCAGGATCATCAGGAATAATAATTTTCAGATTTGGTGACTAATTCAAGATATTTTATTTCCAGATTTGGCGACTAATTCCAAATACCATTTCCAAATTTTGCAACTAATTATATAGCCCATTTCCAGATTTGGCGAGTAAAAGATTATGTTACAATCCTAAAAGCGAGAAAAGCAATTTCTTACCATAATATAAACAATCGTCTAGTTTTTCTGAAAATGGAAATAAAAAAAACCTCCTGTATGTGGAAAAAAAATTTATGTGCTAAATGCTAAACTCAGACATGAAGTCAGTTTTTTAAATTCTCTTGTGAGATTTGTGGAATGCTTCATTGCTTCATTTTACCAAAACAGCTGAGAATTGATTCAGAGGTCACCGGATTAATGTAAGTTTCAGAGAGAATATTGAGCTCTTTTTAGTGAAAAATATCATTGACTTAACACCTTTTTTCGCCTGAAGCATTTCAAACTTAGCTCTTCCAGACTTCCTTCAGTTGGCTGATCCTACATTTTGCAAACCAGACCTTATCGACGCACTAATAAGATGCCAATGGGTATTCCAGATTCTAAAAAAATGACGCATTTAACATTAACTCATCAAGGAATAAATGATAGTTTAAAATATTAAAAATACATATTAAAAATTTAAAAATACATAGATCGAACTAAAAAATGAAAAATAAAATCTAGTTTGAAAAACTAAAAAACACGCTTTTATGGTTAATCGAAATAAAAAGTAAAAAAATATTCTTAATATAAGAATAAAATGATTAACGAGAAAATTAATGTCATTGTGGTAAAACCGTGGAGTGCTTTGCGCTACATTTTTACACTAACTCAGCCTTTCGGAATAGAACCAGTAAGGAATTATAATAATTGATATAGAGAACTCCACGCTTTTATCCCCAATGACATTTATTTTTAGTTAATCCTTTTATTCTTATATTACGAATTATTAACAAGACTGCTCCTGCTCATACGGCGAAGACGACCCATTGCTGGCTGAAAGAGAGTGTGGCAGACATCACAGAAAGCAAAGATTGTCTTAGCAATCAGGATTTAAATCCACACGAATAAAAATTGTGGATTGGAAGCAAAGGTAGCAAAAAACAGTACTCCAATTTGAATAGTCTTAAGAGTTCTTTAAGGAAATCAATGGTGGAAATTTTCATGACAGAAGTGTGGGCCTCTTTAGATGATTTTATTAAGAGATTTAACACCTGTTTGAAGTTAAAAGATGATAAAATAAAGGTTCAAAATATTAAATTTAAAGGTAAAATAGAACTTTAAGAAAATTTAATTTTACATGTGATTACAAAGTTTTTTCAACTCTTTTTATAACTGTATCAGAACTTATATCACAACTAGGTAAAAAAAGGCAATAATAATGATAATAATATTAATAATAATAATAATAATAATAATAATAAACAAAAAAAAACAAAAAAACCCCTCTTTTGATATATTTATAGAAGTTAGCGTAATTTTCTCTCAAATATAAAATTGTTTGTTTGTATTATTAATAATTAATTGTTTCAAAAGTACTTTCGTTGCAGTCTTGCATTAAATACTTTAATGATAATGACTAAAATATGCTTAGGATATGATTGCAGATTAGAATTTTTTTTTATTGTAGAGACAGCAAAAATAAGATAACGGGACTAAAAGTAAAGATATTTTTTTCCATCGAAAAACAGTTTTTGACGTCGTTCTAAAAAAAGTTTGTGATGTTGGTAAAGACCCCACACACAAGAATTCATGTTCATTTCAAGAAAAATTCAAATGATCTTTCAAATCGCTAAATTTGAAAATTTACTTTCCGAAATGACGGTGCTTTCTCAAATTTAGTGTAATTTTCCATCTAAATCTTTGCGAAAAGGAAATGCAATAGAGTAGAATTATTTTGAATGTAAATTGATATCATTTTACATAAAACTTTCATTTGAGCTTAAAATGAAGTAATATTCTACACCAAGGGGGGGGCAACCCACGTGACGTGTGCCACAATGCGGCATGGTGGGGTTGTAATAGTGGCACGCGAAAACTTACTGAAAAATTAAAAAAAATTTGAAAAGTTGAACTGTTTTTTTTATAAAAAAATTAAAAGATCAACAAAACATTTTTCAAAATTAAAAATTAAAAAAAAATTAACAACCATTTTTTACAATTTTATTGAAATGGGGTTGTCTCAGACAAAAAAATCTCAAAAATTTGAACAAAGTATGCTAGCGAATAAATGTTTTTTGCTACGAAGATAATGAAAAATATATTACTCAAAACTAGCTGATGTGCATCTGCAGTAACCTAATTTTGTTTGCATCTGAAAGAGCTAATCCTAATATAGATGACTGGGTAAAAAAAAGCAGTAATTCAAAAGCCACATTAAGTAATTAATGAGCGTTTAAATTGAATTTTTTAAATAATTCAAGTTGCTCATTTTTATTTTATAACTAACCCAATTCCTTTAACTTTTATCAAAAAGTTTATTAAAAATGAAACCCAAGTTTGTACTTTCGTCTTATTTATTATATTGTTTTTAAATTTTTACTACATAAACACATTAAAAAAATTGACATTTGAGTAAAAATCCCATATAAACATATAGGTAACATTTTTTCCCCTTTTCAATATTTGTTTGTAGAAAAAGTTAGAAGTGACACGCATAATTACTTTTATCAAATAGTGGCAAAATGGTTGGCCACCCCTGTTTCACATACACACACAGAAAATTAATTGAAATAATATTCTCTACATTTACAGGTATGGATTTGTAAGCGTTATTTCTCTTATTATTAAGCGTAGAGAAGAGTGGTACTTTTTAAAATAAATGATTTCATTTTTCTTTTGCAGAAGAGCAGCATTCTCGTTATCAGTTTATTCGTCAATTTTTACATTTATCCTAAACAGCCGGAAGGTGTAACATTTCACAAACTCTAAAAAGATGCAAAACACCGTAGGTCACGGAACTTGAAAATTGGGTACCTAAGAATGCAGGACACATGAAGCAAGCTGGATGATCAAAAATGTAGGGTAATTTGACATAAAAGGACTAAATGGCGTAGAAATTTAACTGTTATAGGGTTCGAGCAAAAGAAGGCAACTGCGAAAGAAAATGGAATCTTCACCGCTTTCTCCTTAGAATTGTTTATTCAAGAATATAAACATCAGTAGTTCTTTTTTTCTTACCTTCCCATATACCAGACAACATATTAATGTAAGTTAAATCCCATTGAAACTTTAAAGGGATGTAAATAAACCTTACATTATTTTTCCCATTCGAAGCTCAATTGATTCGAAAAAGAATAACTTGTAAAATTAATTAGTTATTATTTATGATTATGATGTAAATAAATTTTTAATTTTCTCCAAATGAGATGGAATTTTTAATACTTCATGTTTAAATATCATAA
Organism: Trichonephila clavata; assembly: GCA_019973975.1. Classification (NCBI taxonomy): domain Eukaryota; kingdom Metazoa; phylum Arthropoda; class Arachnida; order Araneae; family Nephilidae; genus Trichonephila; species Trichonephila clavata. Next base: position 22,515 of record BMAO01022040.1, read on the forward strand.
AGTTCAAAATTATTGTATTTAATATGAATACATTTTAATATTCCATTTAAAAAAAATTTTAGACCAGTTAAATAAACCGAGCTTTAAAGTTATCTAAGCCCTTTTGAGTTAAACAGAGCTAAATGTTTAAAAAAAAAGTCTTAAGGAAAA